>VMDO01032662.1:0-18753 GCA_007922755.1 Pedetes capensis | reverse complement strand
GAAAAAGAAAGGCATCATGGCTCCTCTAAAACCTCACAACTCCTCAATAACTAAACCCAAAGATACTGAATTTACTGAAATCCCATACAAATAATTCAGATGTCTACCTTTAAAAAATGATCAGCAACATCACAGAGGATTCAAAGAAACGGATAAATAAAAATAAGTCAGCTCAAGACATGGATGACAAAGTCATCAATATCAATGAGAAATTCAACAAGGAAATTGAGATTCACAAAACAAATGTTAGAAATAAAAAACTCAATAAATCAAACAAAGCACACACTAGAAAGCATCACAGATACATGACATAAAACAGAAGAAAGGATAACAGGAACTGAAGAAATGTCAAGGAAATATTCAGATCAGAAAGAAAGTAAAAATAATGAGCAAGCATGATCAGAAATTTCAAGAACCATGGCCATGATCAAGAATCCACACCTAAGAATTTATGAGGTAAAAAAGGACCTGAGAAACAAACTGAAGGAATGGAAAGCCTATTCAATTAATCTATGGTAGAAAATGTCCCAAATTGGGGAGGAATATATGAGCATGAAAGTACAGGAGACATATAGAACACCAAATACACCCAATAGGCATGACCAGAATAAGAACCTATCCATACCACACTACAGTTAAAAGGATAATATTACAGAAAAAATTAATAATATTGGAAGCTACAAGAGAACAAGGCCAACTTACAATGGCAAACGTTTGGAATCACAACAATCCTCTCAGGAGAAACTTTAAAAACCAACAAAGCATGGAATGTTATGGTCCAATCCATTATCATCAAAAACTACCAATGAAGATTATTATGTACAATAAGTTATCATGTAAAATAAATGGAGAAATAAAGACCTTCCAAGATAAGCATAATCTAAAGCAATTCATTACAACTAAGACAGCATTGCAGAAGATATTTGAATCCAACACACAGAAGAGAAAGATAGCAAAAAAACATGGCAGCTCAGGAAAGAATAAATTCCATGAAAGAAATAGATGAACAAATTGAGAACTAGAAAATAATCAAGTATATTCTACACAATCAACAACCAAAACCCAAGATAAATGAGGGAGAATAAAAAGAATAAAGAGCACTTGAACCAAGGAAAATGATCAACAAAAGTTCAAGAATCAGAAAATATATCTCAATAACCCTAAATTTTAATGGGCTTAACTATTGCATCAAAACATACAGACTGGCTGATTGGATTTAAAAATAATTCATACTTTGTTATCTGCAAGACACATACCTCACAGGCAAAGCCTCATAAACTGAAAGTAAGAGAATGGAAAATGAGGTTCCAAACAGGTGGAAGCAAAAGACAAGCAAGAGTAGCTATACTCAAATCTGACAAAGTAGGGAAAAAGCCAAACTTAGTCAGAAGAGATAAAGATCACTACATATTAATAGAGGGAGGAATCCTACATGAAGTCTTAACTATTGAGAATGCATATGTACTGAAATTGCTGCAATCAATGCCATAAAATATTCACTACTATATATAAAGTGACAGAGAATCCCCAATACAATAAAAGTGGGTGACCTCAACACCCCACTCTCAATAGACAGCTCATCTAGACAAAATGTCAACAAAAAACTTCAATGGAAAACTTGACCATAAATCAAATACATTTAACAGTTATATACAGAATATCCTATCTAATTGGTGGAGAATAACCATCCTTCTCAGCAGACCATGAAACTTTCTCCAGCATAGATCATATTATAAGCCATTAATCAAGTCTTATCAAATACAAAAATGTATTTCTTGTGTCTTATCAGATCATGCTGGAATAACATTAGAAATCAATAGCAAGACAAATTATAGAAAATATATGAACAAATGGAAATTGAACAATACACTTTTGCATAATCAATGCATCATTGAAGAAATCTGGGAGGAAACTTAAAACATCACAAGAACAAACAAAAATTAGAACAAAACTTACCTGAACCTCCTGGTACAGCATGGTATTACTAAGAAGAATGTTTATAGTTATGAGTGCCCACATTATAAAATTAGTGAAATCTCAACTAAATAACCTAATGATGTCCCTCAAAGTCTTAAAAACAGGAAAAAGAAAAACCCAGAATTAGTAGACAAATAAATAATAAAAATCACAACATAAATTAATAAAATGGATATTAAAAAAATAAAAAAGGAAACAAAGATTTGATTCTTTGTAAACATAATGAAGATGGACAAACCCTTAGTCAAACTAGTTAAAGAAAGAGAAGAACCAAATTTTAAAATATTAGAGAAAAAAAGGAGGCATTATAACAGGTACCGCTGAAATCTAGAGGACATTTAGGGGATATTTTAAGTACTTATTTTCCAATAAGTTAGATTGGGAGATGGACCCGGCAACCCACTCCCAAAAATCAATCTGCCACTGAAAATCCTATGAACAGCAGAGAAACACTGACAATAGTGTTTCACCTGTTGTACGTAGGGTCACTATGAGTTGGATACTGCCTTGACAGCACCTAACAAAAGCAACAAGAAGTTATAAAATGTGAAAAATTGGGCACATTTCTTGACACATATGATGTAATAAAATTAAATGAAAAGAATATAAATCTATAACAAGCAATGATATTGAAGAAGTAAGTCTCTCACAAAGAAATGCCCAAAACTTCAGAGTCACTGCTTTATTTCTACCAGAACATTAAAAAAGAACGAACACTAATGCCCCTCAAATCATTCTATAAAGTTGGAAACAAGGGAACACTACTAAACCCATTTTGTAATGCCCTGACACAAAAATCAGATAATCATACAACAAAAAGAAAACTGTAGGCCAACTTCTTTAATAAACATAGATGCAAAAATTCTCAATGAAATACTTGCAAACCAAATTCAACAGCACACTAAGTAGATCTTACGCCACAACCAAGTTGGTTTCCTTCCACTGAAGCAAGAATGCTTCAACAAATTCAAGTCAATAAATGTAATACAGCACATAAAGAGACTCAGGGACAAAAGTCACATGATCATCTCAATAGATGTACAAAAAGCCTTTGACAGCACCCAGTGTCTGTTCATGATAAATGCACAGAAGAAAAGTAGGAATAGATGGAACATACTTCAATAGAATGAAGGTTGTATATGACAAATTTGAGCTGACATTGAACTGAATGGGAAAATACTGAAATAATTTCCTCTAAAATCATGAAGAAGAATGTCTACTATTATTCAATATAATGCTTGAATATTTAGCCAGAGCAATAAATCCAGAGAAAGAATTAAAAGAGATCCGAATAGGAAAGGAAGAAGTCAAATCATCTCTATTTGCAAATGATGGCATCCTATACTTAAAAGAACTTAAAGATTCCACCAAAGAAACTCTTCAATCTGATAAACATTTTCAGCAAAGTAGCAGGATAGAAAATCAACATACAAGAAAGATGCTGAGAAAAATAATCACAAACTAATTTCATTTACAATAACCTCAAAAACTTCTCAGAAAAAAAAAACCTAACCAAGAAGGTCAAAGAACTGTATAATGAAAACTACTAAACTTTGGAAAAAGAAATTGAAGAAGATAATAGGAGATGGAAATATCTTCCATATCCATGGATTGTCAGAATCTACATTGTGAAAATGGCTATATGTAGATTCCAGGTAAAACACATCAATAGTTCAATGGTAATATTCACAGAGTAGAAAAACGAATCCTAAAACTCATTGGAAGGGCTGAGATTTAGCTCAGTTGGTAGAGCACTGCACTGCAGTCTCTGAGTCCCGAGTTCAATTCCCAGCACTGCAAAAATGGGAGAAGGGCCTGGCAATCCACTCCCAAGGCAATCCTGAATCACTCATCTATTGAAAACCCTATGAGGGTCGCTATGAGTCGGATACTGACTCGACTGGCACCTAACAACAACAACAACATGACTCAGATACCGACTCGATGGCACCTAACAACAACAACAACAACAACAACAACAAAACTCTTTGGAAACATGAACTACCCTGAATAGCCAAATAAATCTTGAGCAAAAATAGCCATGCTAGAGGTATCATAATATCTGATTGCAAATTCCACTATAGGGCCATAGTAACAAAAATAACATATTACTAGCAAAAAACAGACATGGAAAGAAGTTTAATAGCAGTTAGGACCCAGAATAATCCCACATAGCTCCATCCACTTGATTTTTGGCAAGGGTACCAAAAACACATAGTGGGGAAAATATACTTTATTTAATAAATAGTGCTAAGAAAACTGGATATCCACATGTAGAAGGCTGAAACTAGGTCCCTTTCTCTCACTCTGTACAAACTTCAGTTTGAAATCATTTAAAGACCTTAATCTAATTCCTGAAACTCTGAAACTGCTAGAGCAAAGCATAGGAAAATATCTGAAGATATGGACATAAGCACTGACTTTCTACAGGACTCCAGCAAATCAGAAGATAATAGCAAGAACTGGCAAGTGGGATTACATCAAATTAAAAAGCTTCTGCATAGCAAAGAAAAAAAATGCCAGAGTGAAGTAACAGCCTACAGAATGGGAGAAAATATTTGCCTGGTATTAGTCGGACATGGGATTTATACCCAGAACATGTAAAGAAATTAAAAATTTACCATCACAAGAACAAATAATCCAATCAATAAATGGGCAAATGAATTGGACATTCACCAAAAGAAGTGCAAATGACCAATAAATATATGTAAAAATATTCAGCAGTTTTAGCCATCAGGAAAATTCTAATCAAAACTACACTGTGCTTCCATCTTGCCCCAGTCAGAATAACTAGTATCAAGAAAACAAACAACAACAAATTTGAGCCAGGATGCATGGAAACAGGAATATTTGTTCACTGTTGGTGGGAATATAAATTAGTGCCACCATCCTGGAAATCAATATGGAGATTTCTCGAAAAACTAAAACTAAAACTATAATATGATCTTGTTATATCACTCCCTTATTTCTATCTGAAGGAATCCAAGTCAGCATACAATAAATATACCTGCATACCCATGTTGATTGTGGCACTATTCACAATAGCCAAGTTATTGAATCAGCCTAGGTGCCCATCAACAAATGGATGGATAAAGAAAATTTGGTATATGTAAACAATGAAGTAATATTCAGCCATAAAGAAGAACAACTTTATGCCATTTGCAGGGAAAAGGAAGGAAATGGCAATTATCATGTTAAATCAAACAAGGCAAACTCAGAAAGCAAATATCATGTGCTTGATATCTTATCCAAAATGTAGATCAAAAATAGATATAAAAGTAGAAAAGAGACTGGAGTGAGGGAAAAGAATAGCTGGAGGGGTAACAGGACAAGAGATGGTGAGAGATGGCTAATATGATCAAAGTATATTTGTATACATATATTAAAATCTCTTAAAATCCATTATTTCATATAATTAGTATATAGTGAAAAAATGAAACATTATATTTGATTTATTCATCATATATACTTTGTGCAATAGTAAGTAAAGTATTTATATGTATGGAGAATTGTCATTCCAGGAAAGACTGTGCTGAGAAGTCCAGTTATTGTTACTGCACAATGAAAGACTACCTTGTACTAATTAAACTGAAAACAAGATTATGAGCAAAAATGAAATTACTAATTTGTTAATATATATTAAGAACATTATGGTTTGCTTATAAAGGACTGAGTCATTTTTTTTTTCTTTAGGTGACTTAATTTAGCTCTACTGACATCTACCAGGTGCTGATTTTGCACTTTCAGAGGGAACTCTACCTTATCTTGCACTTTTTGTCCGAGTTGACATTTGCATCTCCTAATAAACTCCACCCAGGACACCACACCAGAGCAAGATGGCTGATGAGGCAGCCAGGGCTGGGAGCTCCAGAATGAGAACAGGAAGTAAACAGTCCGCCAGTCCTGCTGATAACTACCATCTGGCCAGGAGGAGAACCTTGCAAGCGGTTGTGAGCTCCTTGCTGACAGAGGTAGGGTTTGAGAGCGCTCAGAAAACCTCCCTGGAAATCCTGACAGAGATGCTGCAGAGCTACATTTCAGAAATTGGGAGGATTGCCAAATCTTTCTGTGAGCACACATCCAGAACTCAGCCCACACTGTCAGATGTCATGGTCACATTAGTAGAAATGGGTTGCAAAGTGGAAGCTCTCCCTGCATATGCAAAACGGTCTGAGAGGATGTTTATCATTGCCCCTCCAATGACCAAACAGCCAGTGACCCACAAGACCCTCACTTCAGGGCAGAAAAAACCCCACCCACCACACATCCCCAGCTACTTTCCTGAGTTCCCTGATCCCCACACCTACATCAAAACTCCGACCCACTATGAGCCTGTGTCCAACTACCGGGTCAACTACCAGGTCATACGGGAGAAGGCTGCATCACAGAGGCTGGGAGTGGAACAGGCGCTAACCAGTTTCATGATCAAAACAGGTGAAACCCAGAGTCTTTTCAAGGATGACATCAGCACCTTCCCGTTGATTGCTACCAGACCTTTGACCATCCCCTACCTGACAGCCCTTCTTCCCAATAAGCTGCAGATGCAACAAATGGAAGAGATGGACTCCTTAGAGCATGAAGAACAGACAGGCACAGAGAACCATGGTCTTCCTGTCAGCACAGATGACTCTGGAACCGAGAAGAATACTTCTGTCCTGCAACAGAACTCCTCCCTGTTGGGGAGTGGGAATAGGGAGGAGGATGTCATTGATAACCCCTTCCTACGACCTGTGAAGAAGCCCAAGACTGAAGAAAGAAGTCCAACTCCTGAGCTCAGAAAGGAGCCTGGCTTGTAAGGGTATGGACACCATTCACCTAGGGGAATTAAAGTAACTGGAAAGAAGAAGCAAGGATGATCTCCTGTCGCTGGCTGGGCCACGACTGTAGTTTATGATCAGGCATGATTTTAGCAGTAAACATTACCTCAAGATTACCTATCTTCCCTGGATGTTTGCCTTGAGAAAGAAACAATAGTAATAATGTTGTTGGGTGTCGTTGAGACAGACATGACTCATAGTGACCCTCTTTATGATAAAACAAAACATAAACCAACACTGTGCCATGCACACAATCTTTTTATGTTTGAGTTAAATGTTGTAGTCACTGTGTTTCTTCTTATTTTGAGTCATGCCACATCATCAACTGGAGGTCCCAGAGGCTTTACTCCATTCCCATGACTAAGGCCAAATCTACTCTGAAGAGGCAACTTTTCCCCAGTCATTTCTTGAATGCCTTACAGCCTGAGGGGGGGGTCATTTTCTGGCACTGTATTTGACCATGCTCTTCTGCTATTCATAGTATTTTGTACTATGTGCTATTTTCAATTTCTACTTGTTTCAGGAGTGGGCTTCCAGGTCCTTTTCCCTAGTCTGTCTTAGTGTGGAAGCTCAGCTAACAGCATTCCGCCATGAGTGACTCTGCTGGTATCTGAAATACCAGTGGCATAGCTTTCAGTATCACAGAAACATGCAAGCCCCAACAGCATGACAAAGACAGACACGTGGGGGAGTAAAAATGATTCTTTCTTAATCAACCATGCTGCACTCCTGCATAATGGGGCATGGGGCCCCTGGCGATTTCATTTGTTATCACAGGATTGGATTTCTTTGAAACCTGAGAGACCAGGAAAGAAAGAGTTCTTTGCTGCTTAGCTTACTTTCAGGGAGACTTTGCCTGATGTGTATTTCAGGCTAGCTGGATCCTTTATATTGACACACAAACAATTGTGGCAAAGATTTATCAGCCCAGAACCTCATTCTTATTTCTCTCTTCACCTGGGCTCCAAGTGCCCTGTTGAGCTGATGGAAAGTAACTGTACTCCCTCATCATGTTGGAAACAGGAGGCCCAAATGCCATAGCTATAACTTGGGGCTGGCAGGATCCAGGAGCAGATGTATTAATGTAGAAGACAATGACATGTAAGGACACTGCTGATTATCTGGCCAGCAAACAGGGCCATTCTCTGTGAGATATCACCTATGTGATATGGGCCCTCTGTGGAATGTGTTTGGGAACTACCAAGACCTGCCTCTGCCTGGGAAAGATTTTCCCTGACAAGAACCTTGAGTGTTGGATACATTGTGGTGTGACTCATTAGAGGAGCCACAGATTTTAAACAGCAAGAAAATGACTTCATGAGAGTGAGGGTGGATTTTTTGAGGGCCAGGAATGGCCTTGTATTCTAAAAGTTGGCTGGTCTTCTGGATGTCTGGGGTAGACCAAGGGCCATGTTCCCACCTGCTGGCAGAAGTGGGCTGAGAGAAGCCTGTAGGGAAAGCCCTGGTGTTCTCCAAGAAGCAGATCTGAATCGGTTCTTTGTTCAACCTCTTTGCCTGCTAGGAGAGAAGAATTCATCCCTGAAAACTAGCAAACTAGCAAACAAGATTTTAAGGAAGATGTCAGGCAAACTGATATCCTTTGGCTGGTCTCTGAAAGAACAGTATTTCAAAGCAAATCAAGGAAGGAAAATGCCAGGAACACTGGAAGTTAACACAGGATGAACAACTTGCTGGCAAGGTTAGAATTCTAAAGCCCACATTTAACTATACTTCTACCCACTACTTGGCTTCCACAGCCATCTCAGTGTACTATTCCCTTGGTGAACTTGGAAGCTTAAGGAACTTGGCCACTTGGCAGTAGGCTCCACGTTTCACTCTACTCACTCTTCTCTATGGCACTCCCTCAAGGCATACATCCAGGGAAAATAGAAAGGAAAGAGCTACTTGGCAGAAACTGAAGAGGAGACAAGAGTGAAAAAAATTGGGTTTCCCAACTCTGGAAAAAACAGGAGTTTCTCGGGTTTGTAGTAACCAGAAATTATTCTGGTTAAAATCAGGGAGACCCAACTTGTGCAGACCCTTCAGAGTTTGTGATTGCTCTTGGCAGCTCATGGCCAGGTGAGTTGAAACATAGTCCCAGGGCCAGGCATTACTGATCCCAGCTTGCTGTTCCCCCTGGAACCTGGAAGAGTTGTCCCAGTCAGGGATGATGAAGTTTCTCAGCTGCTCTGTTACTATCCACAGCCAACCTCTATTGAGTAAATTATGCCAAGGGACAAGATGGGGTTGAGAAATGGTGGCTGTTTCTGACTTTGTTCTCAGAGGATGTGGTGCTATCATTCTGTTTTGGAGGCAGAACATTGGGAGATGGACACACAACTTGAAATATTGACCCAACAGCTGACTTTGTATGGAAACTGCATAATTACCAATGTGATAAATATCAATTTCTATTTTTTATAACTCCAGGGGATTCTTGGATGGGGAAGTAGTAAACAGAGCTAGAAATCAAAAGTGTGATTTATGAAATGCCCATAGTAAAAATTTATAATAAAAACTTTGTAAATAAACAGAAAAAAAAGTAAATAACCATCTTGTTATCAAGAGCATAGCTGTGTCCAGTAAATGAGGTAGGCATCATTTTAATGCAATGCTCATGAATTTTAAGGCAGCTTTAATCCTTTCTTTCATAAAGATTTTTGTCATTCATAGCTATTTTTCCTCAACCCTTTAACACTTTATTTGGTCCAGTCTAAGGTCATGAAAATATGAAAGCATGAAATTAAATGATGATTGGGTCAAGCAGCGAGGACTAAAACAGTTGTAATATTTTTCTTTTTACATCATGCATTCATTGTGTTTATGGCAATAAAAGTATTTGAATATTTGGCTTTAAATATTTTAATCTGAGCTCTATCACTTACTTTTAAATGGCTTCCCCTGTCTTCAAATGACTCTTCATAGCAAAGCACAAGGAAAAAAGTATAAAATTCATAATATTACATTTGCTTTCAAGTGGCTAATAAGGATTCTTTTCATCTTTTTATAAACTTTTCTTAATATTTAGGTTTGAACATCCCAAGAACGTTCTAGCAACACTTTAGCACCAGACACAACTGGTTTTAATTACTAACCTCACTTACTGTAAATTAGGATCACAATAATCTGCAAATGGTAATTTAAACCTGGACTTGCATCTGAGCAGGCTGAATGCAATAATGAACAAGCAGTAGATTATCCTCAGAAGGGCAATATACTGTACTACAAATCACAAGTTGCAGTTTCTCCTTTTTTTTTTTGAGTGCAAAATGCGATTCCAAAAAGATGTCATTAAGCTATAACACCTTAGTCATTTTCAAGCTCTAGGCACTTAAAGTGCTGAATTTTAGATTACATTTTTATATTCTGCCTGTGCCTAGTTTCCTTACTGTATGTAAAGTTATTAAAGCTGTCTGCTTCAATTTCTTCTGTACTTAGGAAGATATGACAAAAAGATGAAAGAGACTACCTTTAATCTCAAAAGGCTAAGCTCAAAGCAGAAAGAAACAGGAGAATACATAAAGACAATAAGAGTACTTTTCCAAAGGTAGTTTATGATCATTGAGTGGTCACTAAAAAAGCACTAAACTGGAAGTATGTGACAACATAATAGTCCTGAGGCTCAATTTCCTTTCTAGAGAGTCAATGCATTTTTTTTTTTCGGTACACTTTGTAATTGAAATGCCACATGCCCTACAATGATTTGCTTTATATGGGGTGGGAGTTCAAGACATTTGTTCCATGAATTGCATAAGAGGGAAAAGAAAACATATTAAGGCACAAGTGGCAATTAGATTTAGCAATATATTTTCAAAAATACCCTTAAGCTCCTTCTCTAAACCCAAAGAGAAATTTGTGGCAATATTTTTTTCTATTAAAAAGGTTTAAAGTAGAAATGTACTCCAGGCTCTAATATATCTTTCTAATTGCTCGACAGCCAAGTAGGGTGAAGATTTTCAAGGATTTGTGTTTTGTTGATTTCATACTTTTCTGGAATTATATCTTTCAGTGTTGAAGCTTTTGAAATCTCCTGGGTCTGACACCACAAGTTCTCTCCCTATGTTGAGGCTTTCACTATGCATTGTGTTTTCCGTGAAGTCCAGTCTCCATTATTTTCATTCCTTTCTGACCCATTCTCTTCTGATTTACCGAATCTAGAAAATTAGATTCAGGATTGACTCAAAAATCTTTCCTAAATGTAGTAAGTTACCAAATCCTATCAAAATAACTCCTTTCTTCTCCTTCTTAGCCACTGCATAGGTGTTGGCTTTCATTTTCTACATGAATTATTAAAACTCATTTGCATTGGTCTTCCTGGATCTCAATTGTCCTTTCCAAGTTACCATAATTGGTAGAGTGATCTTTTAAACATGTATTGATTAATCTTATCTTACATCAAAGGAAGCAAAACATAACTTGGAAATGAAGACCAGAATATATATATATATATATATTTTTTTTTTTTTCTCTTAGTGGTTGAACTCAGGACCTCACACGTAATTTGCAGGTGCCCTGCCACAGAGCTACACCAATAGACTAATTTTATTTATTTTTTATCTTGAGATAGATTATCACTAAATTCTGAAGGCTGCCACTGGCCTCGAAGTTGGGATCCTCCTGCCTCCCCAATGGCTGGCATCATAGGTGTGCACCACTGTGCTTGGCCAGTATAAAATATTTTAATATTTGTCTATACTCAATAGGATGAAGTTTAACCTTATTAACATAAAATACAAAACAATTGGTGATAAGATCTTTGCTACATTTATAGATAATCTCTATCCAGTGTCCTAATCACTCAAAGTGTCCAGGAATATGATTCAGTCATATTAAACTTGTACTTGTCCTAAAAGCACACAAACATTACCACTACTACTACCACCACTGGTAGTTTTTCATACTTTCTTGCTCTTCCCAGTTGCTAGGAAAAATATTTTTTTATTGTTCAAGACTTAGTTAAAACATCACCTCCTTGAGAAATATTTTTCTTCTTGAAATTATTTGTTCTAGATGCAGTCAGTTGTTCTTTCCTTCAAGTATAACCTATCAGCAATTTATAAGTGCCTTATGTGGCATTTATATTATCATATCATTATATATATTTACATTAATTTTTTCATAATGATGGGGATCAAGCACAGGGCCTTGTGCAAGCTAGACAAGCACTCTAGCATTAATTTTTATCTTCTGCCCTAATCTTTTAGACAACAGTGAACTTCATAGACAGGGGAATTATAATTTATTCATTTTGTAGCCTCATGGTTTAGTATAGTGTATGGCACAGTGTTGGCACATATAATGAACTCCATAAAAGTTTTCCAGATAAAACAATGAAAGAAGGAAAGAGTAAAGGAAGAAACAAAAAAGATGGATGGACAGATGGATGGAGGGAAGGAAAAATGAACTATAGTAAGTGGAAAATGGACTGTGTTACGACATCAGACCAAAACCAGAAAATTTTAACAATGAAGAAGTGGAGACAGAGGTTCTCCACTTCATAGGTTCCCACTTTTGGCAAGCAACAGCAAGTGTTGTGTGAACATCTATCCTTTCGGAGGAGTTGGGGCATGGGGCCTGACACGCATGAAATAAAAACTTCACCATAAACTATTAGGAGCTCATTTGCAGACTGGACTGTTGCAACTGATATGTAGAGCAACTCCTATGTGATCTCTTGATAAGAGGTACTGTGGGGAACAAGACTGAAGGTCTGGCAGAACCTGCCCCAATGGGGAAATACAGATTCCTCTGCTGGTAACTGGGACTCTCCTGAAAGGAAGAGCAGATTAACCAAACCATGAGGCTGATCTTTGAGCATTGCAGGTATGGGGAACACACAGCCAGTGCCTGTGGGGGATCAGTAAGGCTATGAAAGTGAGCATAGTGAAACAGAGGGATGTAATTTTTCCCATACACCCTATCAACCCTGGGAAATCAAGGATCTGTGTTGTTATTAGGTGCCACCAAGTTGGTGTTCGACTCATAGCGACCTTACTTACAACAGGCAAAACACTATTGTTAGTGTTTCTCTGCTATTCATAGGGTTTTCAACGGCTGATTGATTTTGGGGAGTGGGTTGCTGGGTCCTTCTCCCAATCCTACAGCACCTGGTGTTCCCAGGTGGTCTCACATCCAAGTACGAACCAGGCCCGACCCTGCTTAGCTTCTGAGATTTGATGGGATGAGACGCCACAGTGATACTGCTGAAGACAAGGATCTATAGCCAAAAGAAAAGTAGGAAATTACCCATTTAAATAAATAATCCCCGAGCCTTGCTACAGGATACTCTGAGAGGTGTCTGAAGGTACTACAACACCAAGAAGCTCCCAGAAAACAGGGAGTACTCTGGGTCAGGCTCACTTAATTAAACAACCCAAGAGACAAGCTGCTAGTGGCTTCAAGAAATTGGAGGCTACTTAGAGTACTTCAACAACTTGCAATCCCAAACAGGCTTGTCTTTGGCTAGGGCCCTCTGTAGCAGGTTCCAAAAGAGCTTGGGAAAATTTGGGTCCTGTGATGAGTAGTGAAATCTAAATGTCTACAATGAGGGTTGCGAACAAAACAAGTGCAGAAATATAAGCTGTAATTACCCAGGAGAGCATTAGTGCATGAGAGTTTGCAGCACACAATTGCAGAGAGAGTGGCCACAGGGGGCACTACATGTGGGGACATGACGAGGATCCTGAGAGTTTGTGGGTCAGAGCAACCAGAACTGGATCACCTCAGGAACAAGCAGAGGGATTTGGAGGGCACACACCCTCTCTGAGATCTAAACTGCAATGGAGGAAGGATGGAAGGCCTGGGGAAGCTTTTTGCCAACATCCAGAAAGCTGGCAGAAGTCATAAGGAAATGAGTGACACATAGTATGAATTAATTACTGTGAGTAGAGCAGATATGGGTTATTTTGTTTTGTTTTCTGTGTATGTTGAACAGTTCTGGATTTTTCTGTTTTTTCTTTAAGTTTGTATATTTTATTTATTTATCATTTTTCATGTTTTCTTATTTTTTAAGTTTTTTATATGCCTCTGCTGATTTGGTTAATTCCTATGGACTTCTAGTTTTCCTCCACATAATTTTCCTATCCCTCTACTTCTGTTGATTTTGAAACCTTTTGCCACCAACCTCACTAAACATAATTTCCAACTAATAGTTGGTTTAGCTTATCCCAGTCAATCAATATCTCACAAATTTACTCATCAAAACTGAAATAGCACTTGCCCAGGATTTCATTTGCTAGACCTCTTAAAAAATTCACATAGCCATACCTATACAAATATTACATATACGGAAGAAGTATTTCCTTAAAGAACACCAGGCCTCAGGCAAGAATAATCAAAACTATAAAAGCAAGAGTGGATGAAGATATTGTTCTAGCAGCAGAAAGCTGCTAGAACTACTCTTTGAATTAAAGCAGAGATTAAGATCACAAAAAGAAGACATCATACCATACTAAGGGTAATCCCAGGCAGATAGGGCAGTATTATCCAGACAGAGCAATGGGGAAGAGTCAACCTAAAACCACACAAAACATGATAAATCAGGTTAAAGACAATGCCCTGAATGGCCAAAAACTTTCAATAGATGATTTTAAAGTAACCCAATTTTTAGATATGCCAGAAAAAGAATTTAGATATCTGTTTATAAATATGTTGAAATACCTCAAAGGCACTACAGACAAACATATGAGAGCAATTCAAACTCCAAACAAAAAAGTACCTAACTTAGAAAAAAAACAAGCAAAGACATCAAGATCCTAAAGAAGAATCAAGCAGAAATGCTGGAACTTTAAAATAAATTAAATCAACTTAAAATTATAGTAGAAAAAGTGGTATCCACATTCAACAAACCTGGAAAAAAGATTTTTGATACTGAAGCACAAGATGATGATCTTACCTATTCAGATGTCAAGAAAGGTAGAAATATGAGGCAGTATGTTAAATATATTCAAGAAGTCTTCAATAAAATGAACAGATGCAAACTATGAATACAGGAGGCTCACCAAGGAGCTATAAATAACATTAGGTGGTAAGGAAAACATTTCAATGAAATAATAACCAAAAATTTCCCAAACCTAAAGGAAGAAACAGATACCTATAACACAGCTCCGTTGGTAGAGTGTTACTTCACATTTTGTGAGGACCCAGATTCAATCCCCAGCACCCCCCAAATGGGAGAAGAACATGGCTATCCATTCCCAAAGCAATCTCAAAACAGTCATTGAAAACCCTATGAGGGTCACCATGAGTCGGACCAAATTTGATGGTAATTTACAGCAACAGCATAACACAGAAGCCCTGAGAGCTCCAAATAAAGTAAACCAGAAAAGATTCTCTTCATGACACATTATAATTTTAATGATAAATATAGAGAGCAAAGAATATATTTTAAAGGTTACATGAGGGAAAGACCATCTGACTTACAGAGGCAAGTCCATCAGAATAATAGCTGACTTCTCAACAACTTTAATGATCAGGAAAGCATGGTGAGACATCATTTAAATCCCAACAAAGAATAATCGACAATCAAGATTACATTTCCCAGCAAAGTTAATTTGTAAAATACAGGGAGAGTTCAAGATATTCTACAATATTGACAAATTTAAGTCATTTGTAACAAATAAGCCAGCATTAGAGAAGATATTAAAGAAATAATGCATATGGGAAAAGCAAGACAAGCTCAAGTACAAGATCAAAGGAATGAATAAAAGATGTGAGGGGAACTCATAAATACAACACGCTAAATATGAACCAAATAATAGAAACAAATATAAAAATGATGCCTAATAATTAGCTCCTCTCACTAATTACCCTAATTATAAATAGTCTCAAGTCACCATTCAAAAGCCATTGACTAGCCAACTCAATTTTACAAAAGAACCTCTATGCATGGGATTCAAGAGACTCATCTACAAAGACCATATAAGTCTGAAAATTGACAGCTGGAAAACAATATACTAAGCACATGAGAATAAAAAAAGAGAAGGAATAGAAATACTACTTACTTTCAATTTAGACTTCAATCCCAAGCTAATCAGAATAAAAATGATAGTCACCATATATTAATAAAAGGAATATTCACCCAAGAAGTCATAATGTTACTTCATACTTATTCTCCAAACATAGAAAACTTCACTTCAAAAAGCAAACTTTATTGGTGATAAAGGAATACATTTGTCCAGACACAATAATTATAGGAGATTTCAATACCTCACTCTCTGAGAAAGAGGTCATCAAAGCAAGAAATCAACAAAAAATGATGGATTTAAATAGCACCATAGAACAACTGGATCTAACAGGTATCTACAGAATATTCCATTCATCAGATGTGGAGAACACATTCTTCTCAGCACCATATGGAACTTTTTTCTAAAATAGAACAAATTAAACTCCACAAAAATGGCCTCAGCAAATACAAAAAATTGAAATCATTCCCGGTACTTTATCAAATGACAATGGAATAAAACTATAATCCAAAAGCAAGAAAAACTTCAGAAATGTTATCAGTATATGGAGACTAAATAACACACTTCTGCTTGATAAATGGGTTATTGAAGGAATCAGAATGGAAATTAAAAAGGTCCTGCAATCAGTTGAGGATAAGAACATACCCTACCAAAATTTATGGGATACAGCAAAGGCAGCTCTAAGAGGGAAGTTTATAGCTATCAGTTTCTTCATCAATAACTTCTTGTTGTTGTTGTTAGGTGCCGTCGAGTCAGTATCCGACTCATAGTGATCCTCATAGGGTTTTCAATGGCTGACTGTTTTGAGATTGCCTTGGGAGTGGATTGCCACGTCCTTCTTCCATTTTTGCAGTGCTGGGAATTGAACTCGGGACCTCAGAGACTGCAGCTCAGCACTCTACCAACTAAGCTAAATCCCAGCCCCATCAATAACTTATGGAAGGCTAAATTAAATAACCTGATTATACAACTTAAAGCACTATAAAACCAACAACAAGTCAACACTAAAAGGAGTACACAGAAAGAAATTATTAAGATCAAGGCAGAAATTAACACAATAGAGACTAATAGGACAGTGTGAAAAAGTAAGGAGACAGAGAACTGGTTCTTTGAAAAGATCAACAGAATTGATACTCCCTTAGCCAGACTTACCAATGCAAAGCAAAACACTGAGCTTCCATCTCACTCCAGTATGAATAGCAAAAGTTAACAAAGCAAACAACAACAAATGCTAGCAAGGATGAGGAGAAAAAGGAACCCTTTACATTGCTGGTGGGACTGTAAATTAGTACAGATACTTTGAAAATCAATATGGAGGTAACTTAGAAAACTAATAGTATGGCTATACAGCCCAGCAATACCACTCCTGAAGATATACCCAAAGGATGATAAATCATCATACCACAGGACATCTGCACATCTATATTTAGTGCAACACTCTTCACAATTGCAAGGGTATGGAGTCAACTAAGATGTCCACCAACAGAGAAATGATTTGGAAAAACTGACATATTTACTCAATAGAATATTACTCAGTACTGAAGAAGAATGAAATTATGTCATTTGCAGCTAAATGGACAGAACTTGATTACATCATGTTAAGCAAATTAAACCAGACTCAAAAAGAGAAATACCATGTTTTCTCACTCATATTTTTTAGCTAAATCTAACTTTAAAAATAAAAATTATTATATGCATTTACATATGTAAAATGTATAATTATCCCTATCTAAGAAGGGAAAATACTAGTGGATCAGAAAGAAGTTGGTTGTGGATCAATGGGTGGGCACAGAGGTGGGGAAAAGACAGAACTGGAGGGGAAATAATGTAAAGGAGTAAAAAGGGAGTGGAATATCTCAAAATAAAGTCTGAAATTTCATGAACACGTGAAAAAAATCAATGAGAACTTAGCCCACGATGGCAAGTGATTTTCAGTGCATATTGATTAAAATTTCTAGTTTTTTCCTTGTCTTCTTCCATTTATACTGTTCTATAAATTATATAAGGTGATGAATGTGCAAGTGAAAGGGATTTAATAGTTGCATGATTGCTATAGCAAATGACTTATTATTACTTAGTATGTCAATAACATTTATAAGTTTAAAAAATGAAGAAAAATTAATTCTAAAGTAAAAGTTAAAATTAACTACTCCTTAAATATAGCTAAAATTATGTGAAAACTACACAATATAAACAAATATGTTATGGTTTAATTAAAAATGTAGTGGTTTTTCATGGCATTGTGCTCAAGATTTTATCAGTTTAAAATGTACTATTATAAGTTATACTTACCTGGAAGGGGATATACCATGATCATGAAGGTAGTTTTCCCAGGGCGAGGCTTATCCATTGCACTCCGGATGTGCTGACCCCTGCGATTTCCCCAAATGTGGGAAACCCAACTGCATAATTTGTGGTAGTGGGGGACTGCGTTCATACTCTCCCCTGATTTGTTCAATGTTTTAATGAATAGACATGTGTTTTTGATACCCTAAGTAGTCTGTGGGCTGGGCTTTAGCTCAGTTGGTAGAGGGCTGCGCTGCAGTCTCTGAGGTCCCGAGTTCAATTCCCAGCACCACAAAAATGGGAGAAGGGCTTGGCAATCCACTCCCATGGCAATCCTGAAACAGTCAGCCATTGAAAACTCTATGAGGGTCACTATGAGTTAGATACCGACTCGACGGCATCTAACAACAATAACAACAACAACATTATTATTATTTGTTGTTGTTGTTAGGTGCCGTCGAGTCGAGTCCGACTCATAGCGACCCTATGTACAGCAGATCGAAACACTTGGCGATTCTGTGCCAGGCAAACCATCTTATTTATGTTTAAGCCCATTGTTGCAGACACTGTGTCAATCCACCTGGTGGAGGGTTTTCCTCTTTTGCGTTGACCTGCCACTCTTCCAAACATGATGTCCTTCTCCAGGGATTGTTCTCTCCTGACTACATGTCCGAAATATGTAAGACGCAGTTTGGCCATTTTTGCTTCCA
>VMDO01032661.1:0-18696 GCA_007922755.1 Pedetes capensis | reverse complement strand
TTTATATACAACAATTTCACATATCAAAGGCATTTAATGAAGTTATAAAAACCTCCCTTAAATGCATTATTTGAATTCAGTAGATTTATAACTAGAATGAAGAGATGTATTAGTTGAACATAAACTTTAAAATAAATAGGATCTAAATTTGTGATATTAATAAATTGAATATTACTTTTGAAAATTAAAATAATATAATGAAACTTTCTCTTAAATCTTTCTGAGGATAGCAATTTGAATTTTTTAATTTAATTTGTGTTTTTGGCTTTTAAGACAAGGTCTAGCTATGCAGCCCAGGCTGGCCTCAAACTCGTGATCCTGCTGCCCCAGCTCAGATCACAGGTATGGCTGCCATGCCCAACTAAAAGTTTTATTCTTTATGCCTGCTATATTTTGAATCTAGAATGCCCCCTACAGGCACATGTTAAAGGCTTGGTTCTTAGCTTGGGGCCATTGGAAGGTGATAGAAACTTTAAGCAATATGGGCTGGAGGGAGGTGTTCACATCATTGGTAGTCTGCCCTTGAAGGGAACTGTGGACCCTGGTCTTTTGCTCCCTTTGGTTTTCACTCCCCAGCCACAAGTGAGTGGTTTACTCTGCTGCCTACTCTTGACATGATGTTCTGCCAAAGGCCCAAAGCAGAGGCCAACTGATCGTGAACTAAAACCTCCAAAATTGCCAGAACAAACTCTTTCTCTTTTTGTTGTTTTTTATTGTTTTTTTTTCCATTTTAAACTTTTTAATTAGTAATTTTTAATGTACAACTTGTCTCATTCTGACATTTCCATACATGCATTTCATTGTACACTGCTCACATTAACTTCCCCCTTATCCTCTCATGACCTTCCTCTCCATCTCCTCCCTTCCCACCAATGATCTCCTTTCTACTTGCTTGTCTTTTTTGTGAGTCTGTCTATATATTTACATCCTGATTTTGCCATAATGGCAGCATGCATGATGTTTTCTTACCCTTTCTTCTGTACTCTCCCTGGGTTTTTTTAGTTTATGATTTTTCCCTATTTAAATCCTGTTTGCTTTCATGATCTATATGTTTTAATAATGAACATATATGCTGAAGTCTAACATCCACATATGAGAGAAAACATACAATGTTTATTTTTCTAGGTCTAGCTTAATTCACTTAAAATGATGATTGCTAATTCCATCCATTTTCTGAAAGTTGGTTATCTCAGGAATTCATTAGAGGAAGACAAAGTTAATGTAATCTTAAATAAGGTCTGTTTTCTCTGGAGCTAGTTGTTCTATTTGTGCATCTTAAAATAAAAAATAAAAATAAATTAAAAATCAATGGTGGTGCTCCCTGGTGTCTGGCCATCCTTGGTTGACCAGGGAAGGATGAGGTAGTCTGGTCTCAGTGTCTGAAATGGGTCCCCCCTTGTCTAGGTCTGTTTGTTGGATAGGCCTGGCCCTGGAGCAGAAGGGCACCTCTGCATGTGGTGTGAGTGGGCAGGGCTAGTGCACAACTTGCTGTCTGTGTTTTCCTTTGTTCTTCCAACTCTGTCACACCATCTTGGTTCCCTTGGGCTCTGCTCTGCTCTCTTCCACCTCCTATGGCTCCTTTCTCCAGATAATGCTGCAGACTATTAAGCTGGAGGTCAAGGCTATAGCCAACTGTAGCAGAAGGGGAGGGGACAGGAGGGGCATCCTTTGTAGCAACCTTTAGCCAACTCCCCTCTATCTCTCCTGAAGCCTACTGTTGCAGAGGTCACCTTGGGGTCCTCCTTGTACTTGGAGAAAATCATCTCCACCTCCACTTCATCTTCTCTCATGCAGGTGGCCTATAGATTTCTTTTCTTTATGATTTAATATGAACCCATTTGATCTCTGTCTTCTACAAATTCACAAAAATTCTTTGCTACCTTTCTTGCTTTCAGCACTGCCATGAAAGTATTCTTTTTGTTTAAAAAAAGCTGTCTTTCATAGTTATTAACAATGTATTATATTCTCTTTTTCCTTTTGTTTATAAATGGTGGGGTGCAGAGAAATAAGACTTTTGCTATTTACATTATGTGACTATTACATCACTTTTGGTTATGCTTTCATCAATTTACATATTTTACAGAACCATTTGATTAATATGTAATAAAAATCATATAATGTATTGTATTCTTAAAATTTGTTAAGAGAATAGATTTTTAGGCCCTCTGATCACAAAAAAATGGTGAGTATATGAAGCAGTGCATATGTTAATCAATTCAATTTAGCCATTCCACTATGTAAATATATTTCAGAACTGCCACGGCCATTTCTAACCATATTGTCTGACAAGGTCCCACTATGGGGAAGAGGGATTCAAGGAACTCATCTTCCAAGAAATGGACGGGGATGGGGAAAAGGAGTATATGCTTTTTGCTTTCTAGGAATAGGATTACTACTTCTAATTATTATGTACATAATTACTTCATGTTTAGGACTAATACTCATAATTAATATTGTATTAAACTCTAATGAAACAAATGCTGAAAGAATGGCACGACTGGGAGAATTTGTAAATGAATTAGAGGTAACGACCATCAATTGTAAGGGTTGTGTGGACAATATTCTAGTCAAAGCTGATCAGCAATTTCCACCCTGGAACTCAGGCATTAAGTAATTTATGCTTCAGCTGCAGCAGGCTGAGTTGTTAGCCCCTACTTGGACTGAGGTGGCACTACCTATGGTAGCTAAGGTTTACAAAAAAGGCATAGAATAATCAAAAGAATACATAGGCCTGTTCCCACTGTACAAAAGCCTCCCTGACAATTTAGCATGGAGGAGCTTATCTGTCTAAAGGCAGACCTTGGCTCCCACCTGGAGGAAAGAGTAGATGCACACCATGGGGAGGTGCTTATCTGTCTAAAGGCAGACCTTGGTTCCCAGCTAGAGAAAAAGAGTAGAGGCTGTTGTTCTGGTCAGCCTGACCCTCCACTGCCTTACATAGAAACATGTAATGAACAAGGGGTTAAAATGATAAATAAGGATAGAGTTCAAACACCCTATTATAGCTTATCATTTATGAAAAGCCTGTGAAGAAACAGACCTTCCAGGTGTTTGTCATCTAAAGATAGTAAAGTTTATGCTTTGGGCTATGGGCTATTGTGATTAACAGGTGCTTATGAAACTTTTTTCATGCATAACTGCGTGTGCTATTTTTACTGCTTGCATACCTAAGCCTTAAAAGACTGTATAAAAAAACTGAGCTATCTGAGCAATAAATGGAACAGAATCACACTGCCTCTGAGTTGCTGTGTCTCTGTTACCCATTATCGACTCCTCACCCGCCTTCAGGGACCCCTGGATCTTAGGTTGCAGCTGGTCTGTGGCACAGAACATGTTATACATAATAAATATATACAATGTTTGTCAATCTAAAAGATAAAATCATGGAAATCCAGCATTGTAGAATGCTCTTGTAGTCCCAGATGCTTGGGAGGCTGAGGTGGAAGGATTGCTTGCACTCAGATCAAGACCAGCCTGGGCTACATAACAGGACCCCATCTAAATAAATAAATACATAAATGGATAAATAGATAAATAAATAAATAAATACCTTGAAAATAATATAGTAAACCCCTCTCTGGTATCAGTTCAATGGGCATTTGGGAGGGAAGTAGGTGCTGACACAGTCCTTAAAGCATAAGTCCAAATATTTTTTTGAGAGAAGGTCTTGCTAAGTTTCTCAGGCTTCCTCTGGCCTTGAGCCTGAGATCCTCCTGTCTCTGCCTCCCGTCACTGGAGTTACAAGTATGTACCACTGCACCCAGCTCAAAAATCTACATTTAATTCTAAATTTGTGAAAGAGAAACCAGGAGGAAAGGAGACTAGGGAGCCATAGGCAGTTATAGGGAGTAGGGCCAGCCTGGCAGAGAGAGAATGAGAAAACAAACAAAGAAACAAAAACCACTGGAGCAAGTTTTCCAGTTAAAGTGGCCGTCTTTATTTTCTATTGGCCCTCAACTATTGTAGGACAGAAACCAAAGAGTAACATCAATAGATACATGGCCCTTAGGGGATTGGGCAAGGAAATTCCTACCAGTGCTAACCTAGGGGACAACAAGGGACCTAGTTGAGCCAGTCCAACACTGGAGGGCTTCTGGGTTTGAAAGACCCAATCAGGGAGGTTGTTGAGCAAAGTCCCAGTGCCACTCAATCTGGGACTGCCAATGCAGCCCTAGACATGATATATACTCTTAGCCTGTCCCCACCTGAGGGTTCCCTAGCTCTCAGGGGCCCCTCTCTGTGTTTTCAGAGGTTCTGTTCTTCTCCTCTTACTTTTGCTTTTCTTCCCTTTCAGTGTTCTCAGTTATTTCCTCCACTGTTCTAAATAAAGCTTTCACTTTTCTGTATCTTGTGTGCCTTTCTGTTTCATTCTTGATTCCTCAAGCCAAGAACCCAGTAGTAAGGGCTCTACATACCAGGGCCAAGGAAGATCTCAGTACCCCATCCCTCCAGTAACATTTGTTTATTTGCCTTTCCCCCATCAGTTTCCTTTGATACATCTCTGTATTTTTGGTGACCAGCCCAATTCTTGGACTATAAATATTAATGGGCCTAGTGAAAAAAGCTGGTAATGTGAACCAAGAAGGAACAATCCAGAAAGTAGGGAAAGTGTCTCTGCTCTCACCTGCTGCAGAAGTATTAGCTCTGAATATTAATGTTTGGTCAGGTGGATCCTTCACAGACCATGTGGATCTACTTGTCTTCTGTGGGCTTGTCAATCTCAAGCCCTATCATATTAAAAAGGGGAGATTTGTAATTTTTTTAAAAAAGCAACACTTAGTATAGTTTGAGAGCCACTAGCATCCTTGGAGATGTCTCCACTGTGGGGGTGACCCAGGCCATCAGCACCCCTCCTCCTCTGCACTCTTCCAACTACTGTTCCACAATCAATAATGAGTCCTTCCCCAGCCCTTGAAAGTACCAAGAAGAGAAGTTTAAAGCCTGGTGCTCTAAACCAAAGGTGTGAAGTAAGTTTGTGTGTGCACAAAAAATGTTTGCACAGGATGTTCATATCAGCTTTATTCAATGAGACCCTTTTCAACTCCAAACCTCCAGAGCCATGAGAAGTTTGGAGGGGATTTTCCACTGGTACTAAGGATTGAGCCCAGAACTTTAGACATGCCAAGTGTGTGCTCTACCACTGAGCTACATGCCCAGACCTAATTTCCCCAGGCTGGCCTTGAACTTGCCTCCTGCTTCAGCCTCCCA
The DNA here is from genome assembly GCA_007922755.1 of Pedetes capensis. NCBI lineage: Eukaryota > Metazoa > Chordata > Mammalia > Rodentia > Pedetidae > Pedetes > Pedetes capensis. Next base: position 13,488 of record VMDO01032661.1, on the reverse strand, counting down.
AATAGCTAGAATTTCAGGCATTTACCACCATGCTTGTGTTAAATTTGTAATTTAAGTCTCTAAATTTGAAGTAATTTTTTACAGCAACAATAAGAAACTGGCATTTATATTTTTGTTCCAACTCCCTTACAATTTATGAGATATCCAAATAGTTTCTCCCATTTTGTGGCTCCTTTTTAAGCTTTGCTGATGATGTCCTTTGAAAAGCAAACATTTATAACTTTGAAGAAATCCACTGTATCAAATGTCATAAACACATTATTTGGTACAATTAATATAGACTAATAAAGAAGAAAAATGAAATATGAATAAAGTGTAAGTTATAATGTGTGAAGAAAAAAGAAATCCACTATATCTATATTTTTCCTTTTGTCACTTCTGCTTTTGGTATTGTACCTAAGAGACTATCGCCTAGTCCAAAGTTACAAAGATGTACTCCTTTTTATGTTCTAAGAGTTTTATTTACAGTTTTAACTCTTACAGTTAGGTCTATAATCCATTCTAAGTTAGCTGTCATATGTGTGAGGTAGGGGGTCCAGTTTCCTTCTTTTGCATATGGGTATCCAGTTGTTCCCACACTATTTGTTGAAATGACTGTTCTTTCCTCCCTTGAATCCCCTTGGGCTTTAGCACTACATGTATATATAAACACCAGAAACTTGAATTTGTGATGTGTGGGGTTGGCTCCAATCATGTTGTTGTTGTTAGGTGCTGTCGAGTCGGTATCCAACTCATAGCGACCCTCATAGGGTTTTCAATGGCTGAGTGCTTCGGGATTGCCTTGGGAGTGGATTGCCAGGCCTTATCTCCCATTTTTTGCGGTGCTGGGAATTGAACTCAGGGTTTCAGAGACTGCAGCGCAGCACTCTACCCACTGAGCTAAATCCCAGCTCATGTAGCTGACATTATTTGCTTCATTGCATCTCAGGTGATCCTGATAAATGCTCAGGTGTTTTTCAAAGAAGAAAAATAACACTATTTATTGAGTGTCAGGTGCTCTGCAAATGTTTCATCCTCATATTTCATCTTTATAACACCTCTATGAGATATATGTTATAATTCTTATTGAACAGGTAAACAATAAGACATTGATTGACTTGCCAAAGATTACAATTGAGCCAGGATTTAAGCCCAGGTTTGCTTCCAAAATCTAAAATCACTTAGGCTGATAAAAGGTCTGAGCCTTTTTTCATCCTAGTGCACAGATTCACAAATGCACCAAATTCTTACATGATTTCTGGTACCATTTGTAACCCTACACATTTTATTGCTTCTCCAGAAAACATGAGACAAGAAATGAATGAGACTAATGTTTTTATAAGAATAACATTGAGTCACCTTTTTTAAACACAAGATGTCACTAATTTTGAAACCCTAAGTCAGTGACATCCATCCTATGGCCCACAGGTTGCATGAAGTACAAGACAGACAGTAATGTAGCCCCACAAAATCTTTTAACACTATATGTGTTTTAGCAATTACTTTCTTCATGACTGCTCTTGTTATGCATATGCACTAACTATACTATATAATTTATGTGTGCCCCATACAATTCCCCTTTACTCAATGTGACCAAAAAGTTGGACACTCCTGCTCTGTCTTACTACTAACAAAGTAAACTCCAACACTCCCATCCCAGAGTTTTTCAACATCATAGATTCTTCTATTATTTTGATCCTACCAGCATATCACCATCAACAATCCTCTTACCCTATGACTTCTTATACTTCCCTTCCTGGTTCATTGTTATTTTACCCTCATAAGTCCATTTTTCTTCTGTCCTCTACCCACCTGTGAAAGCTGGAAAAGTCTAACTACCCATTTACTCGGTATTTGCACCTAAGTAGATGAGCCTTGTTCTATACAAGTACAATCATGCTGGTTGGTCTCTGTTTAAACTCAAAACAAGTGTATAGGTTAAGTTCCTTCTGAGCAGTAAATACTACAATGGAAGAAGTGTATAAGGCAATACCGGTGACAGGAGAAAGCAGAATCTGATTCTTGGCCAATGTCATGGGGAGCTGTGTAGCAAAGATTACCTGTTAAGAGTCCCCTGTGGCCTGGAATGGCCAGTTCCCCCGCTTTGATTTGCTGTTAGTTGGAGGCTACTGCAGAGAAACACAGTCTTGGGCTCCAGTGCACTGGCAGATTCTGAAGCCACCAGTGCTAGAGGCCATGATGCATTGCATTCCTTACAGCCCAGTAACAAGTTTGTCCTGAAGAAAGATCTGGATGGCACATCTTAAGTATACCTCAATAAAAGTTCAAACAGGCACACCTAACATATTGTCTTTTCTACTCTCCAAAATTACTATTTCGCATCTTTGCTCACATGAATACTCTCACCTTTGCACCCCTAAGTATACCAAGCTACCCTCCATCTGAAACCCACATGGATGCCCTCCCTTCTGTTCCTGTGTGACATGTCGCTTCTGTCTCAAAGACCCACCTCTCTGCTTTGGATCCTCTCTTGTGGCAAATTAACCATGATCAGAAGTTCTTTGACACTCCTTAATATGTTTTGAAAATTAAATGTCTGGTATAGTGTCATGTGTTGAATGTTTGATACCCAGATGGTGGTGTTATTTGGGAATGTTCTGGAAACTTTAGGAGCTAGGGCCTATTTGGAAGAATCAAGTTACAAGGAGTGTGCCTTTGAATGTTATACCTGGTCCCCAATCCTTTCCTTACTCTCCTTGCTTCCTGTCCTCTAGGAGGTGACAGCCTCCTCTTCCACATATTTTTCTGCCACCATGATGTTCTACCCCACCATGGGCCAAGAGTCAACAGGGCCAAGGACTATGGAGTGAAATCTCTGAAGCTGTGAGCCAAAATAAATGTTTCCTCTTTTAAGTTGTTCCTGTCAGTATTTGGTCACAGTGACAAGGAAAGTAATTAATGCATGCCTCCCACCAAGAAGTGGAATATATGTCACCACTATTTAAATTTAGGTGGTTGGTTTTGATTAATATAATAGGACAGAGTGACACTGAACTGGTTTCTGGTTCCAAGATTTGAAATGGTGGTAATTTCTACTACTTTTATCGTGGAAGACTCATCTTGCCTATTAGATTCCCCTGTGGCCTGGAATGTCCAATTCCCATGCTTTGCTTCACCATTAGTTGGAGGCTACCAGGGAGGAACACAGTTTTGCGCTCCAGTGCACTGACAGATACTGAAGGCACCAGTGCTATAGGCCATGATGTACTGCACTCCTTGCAGTCCAATAACAAGTTTGTCCTAAAGAAAGACGAAGGAACTGGACAAACCATCATGGAAGCTGTTTAACAGCTCTCAAATGGCCATACTTGTAAGGAAGCCCAAGCTACTCTACACAGAGAGATGCCTGGCCAGTCCCTAGGTATTCCAGCCATCTCAGCCCAGGAACCAAAGAAACATTCAATGACTCTGGTCCTAGCCACCTCTGACCACAATTATATGAGAAATCCCAAGTAAGTACCATGAAGGTGAACTCAGTCAATCAGGAGAGGCATGGGAACTATTATGGTTTGGGTGCAAAATGTCCCTCAAAGCTCATTTAGCTCCATTGATAGAGCACCTGCTTCACATTCTCTGAGGACCCAGGTTAGATACCTAGCACCGGAAAAAAATGGAAGAAGGATGTGCCAATCCACTCCCCAAAACAATCCTGAAATTATCAGCCATTGAAAACCCTATGAGGGTAGCCAGGTGCGGTGGTGCAGGCCTGTAATCCCAGTGACTTGGGAGGCAGAGGCAGGAGGATCACAAGTTTGAGACCAGAGGCAGTCTGCATAATTTAGTGAAACCCTGTCTCAAAAAGTAAAAAAAAAAAAAAAAAAAAGATCTGAGGTGGGCAGGTGCAGCACTTGCAAAGCATGCAAGTGTGAGGCCCTGGGTTCAACCCCCATTACCAAAAGAAAAAGAAGAAAGAGAAAGAAAGAAAGAAAGAAAGAAAGCAAGAAAGCAAGAAAGCAAGCAAGCAAGCAAGCAAGCAAGCAAGCGAGCGAGCGAGCGAAAATCCTATGAGGGTCCCTATGAGTTGGACCCAACTTGACACTTGATGGCACCTAAGAACAATAATAGCCTACAGCTGTAGCCCTGTGGCATCTGATCCCATCAAATGTTGGAAGCTAAGCAGGTCAGGCCTGGTTAGTACTTGGGTGGGAGACCGCCTGAGAACACCAGGTGCTATAGGCTTGGGAGGAGGACCTGGCAACCCACTCCCAAAAATCAGTCCACCACTGAGAACCCTATGAATGGCAGAAAAGCACTGACAATAGTGTTTCAGCTGTTGTATGTACGGTCTCTATGATTTGGACACTGACTCTATGGCACTTAACAACAACAACAAGAGCAATAACAACAAGGTTCATGTGTTAAAGGCCTGGTACCCAGCTGGTGATGCTTTTAAGAGGTGATTGGATCACGAGAGTGTTAACTTCATCAATGGATTTATATATTGATGAGTTTATAGTTGATTGGGTTATTAAGAGATAGGGGCTAAATAGAGTCACTGGAGGCATGCCTTTGAAGGGTATTTTTGTCTTCAGTGCCCTTTCTCTTCCTCTTCCCCCCCTCTTTTTCCCCTCCCTCCCTCCCCCTCCCTCTTTTTTCCCCTGCTCTCTGGCCACCATGAGCTTTGCTCTGCCATCATGCACTGCTTCCCCAATTGCCTGGACCACCAGACCACCGATGAGGAAACAGCTCTCTTGCTCCTCTCCCCAAGACCTTCGGTGAGGAAAGAACCCTCTCCCATCACAACCATCAACATGGAAAGAACCCACTCTCGGTCTGATCACCTGCAAAGCAACAGCTATCTCCTCATGACCACCAAGACCACCAATATGGGTGTTTGCCCCTGGAACGCAAAAGCACCTGAGGCTTTTCCTTTCTCCCATCCCCACCGGCTTTGCTCTGCCATCATGCACTGCTTCCCCAATTGCCCAAAGCCAACTGAGCCAGCCAACCATGGATTTCAATTTCAATCTCTAAAACTATGAGCCAAAATAAATCACTCCTTCTTCAAGTTGATTTTCTCAGGTTTTTTGACATAGTAATGAAAATTGACTAACACAAGAGCTATTAATAAGGCACTCTTTAAAAATTGATTTGACCTATAATTCACATGCCATATAGTTAAGAATTGATGCTTTTGAATTGTGGTGCTGGAGACGTCTATTGAATATACCATGGACTGCCAAAAGAACAGATCTGTCCTAGAAGAAGTACAACCAGAGTGCTCCTTGGAAGCAAAAACGGCCAAACTGCGTCTTACATATTTCGGACATGTAGTCAGGAGAGAACAATCCCTGGAGAAGGACATCATGTTTGGAAGAGTGGCAGGTCAACGCAAAAGAGGAAAACCCTCCACCAGGTGGATTGACACAGTGTCTGCAACAATGGGCTTAAACATAAATAAGATTGTTTGCCTGGCACAGAATCGGCAAGTGTTTCGATCTACTGTACATAGGGTCGCTATGAGTCGGACTCGACTCGACGGCACCTAACAACAACAACAATAGTTTACCCACTGAAAGTATACAATTCAATGGCTTTTGTTGTTTTTAGGTGCCATCAAGTCAATATCTGACTCATAGCAACCCTCATAGTGTTTTCAATGGCTAACTTTTCGGGATTGCCTTGAGAGTGGATTGCCAGGTCCTTCTCCCATTTTTGAGGTGCTGGGAATTGAACTCGGGACCTCAGAGACTTCAGTGCAGCTCTCTACCAACTGAGCTAAATCCCAGCCCTCAATGGCTTTTAGTGTGTTCAAAATTTTGTAATCATCACAATTTAGTTTTAGAACATTTTCATTACCCCAAAAATAAATTCTACAACCCCTAGCAGTCTTTTCTTATTCTATCCACCTCCCCTCCAGTCTGAGGCAAGCTTAATCTCTTCTATCTCTGTAGATCTGTCCATACATTTCATATCAATGGAATCATATGTGCTCTTTTATGAGTGATCAGAAGTTAATTCCTTTGCTTTGTCCGTCATATCCCATGGTATGGACATACCATATTTTAACCATTCAATCATCAGTTGATAGACATTTGGCTTGCTTCTACTTTTTGGCTATTGTGAATAATGCTGCTATGAACATTTGACACAAGTTTTTAATGTGAGTATATGGACATACACCTAGTCTGGCAACTTCTTATATTTCAACTTAAGAAGCCCTTTCTAAAGCACCAGTTCAATGGTGCCACCCAGGTGTATGCACATGCATGTGCGCACGCGCGCACGCACACACACACACACACACACACACACACACACACCACCCATGCCATCTCATTTGGCTCTCTGTGTAACACTTGTTGTCATTTAATACTCTTCGTGGCTACTTAACTTTTCCAGATGTCTTGTCCTATATTTCCTGACACATAGCATCAGGAAATAAACAATAAGTAATAAATATTTGCCAAAGAAAAGAATGAAATTATTTGTGACTCACTCATTAACTGAGCATTATGTGCCTAAGAATCACAGAGCAGTGCTTGAGAATAGCTGATTATAAGCTCCACCTCTGTCCTATACCAACTTTCCAGATGTGAGTGGGTCCATTGGCCCCCCAATTCTGATAATTGGTCTATTTGCCATAATTATTATTATTGTCTTATTTTTATCATTATCTTTATGATAGCTTTATTCATTGAAACAAAAGTACCTATTGATGAAATAAACTCTAGATTGGAATTTAGAAGAAGATGGACTTAGAGAATTAGAAGACAGTATGAGGAATTAACCCACAAACCAATACAGAAGATGAAAAAAAGGTTGAGAAGCAAACATGAAATGGGTGTTCTAAAACCAAGGGAATATTTTACAGAGATATGAACTGAGAATGTTCCAGATCCCAAAATTCATAAGGAAAAGTAAAAGATCAAGGATAGGCAAAATAACTTTGAAAAGGAACAAGGAATATTTGTGCTACCAAATATCAACTGGAAGTTGGACCCCCAAGGGGGTGCCAAGGTGAAGATACAGATGACATCACCAGCAAGGCTCAAAGAACCCTAGAGGATCCCTACACAGCTGGTGATGGACAGAAAACCAGGGAGCAAAGAACAGGGAATGGAGATCAGATGCACTCTCACAATGAAATGGTAATTACTTCTTCCTGCTCATGTTACAGGGGCCATCTGAATATGTCACATACTCAGGCTCCTGTGTAGCAACCACTGGTCTGGTGGTCTCAAGGGTGATATGACCCAGTGGTCCATCTTCTCTCTGAGGAACAAGGAGAAGAGGTCAACTTCTACGTTTGTGCCAAAGTCAGGGAAGAAGATGGACTTAGAGAACTGGAAGACATAAAGTGGCATAAAGTGACAGTCAGCTGGGGTGGTAGGCCCCAGGATCATGGCTGAAACATCTCTTCGTCTCTGCACTACTCACTGCCAAGGTGAATGTTAGGTTTGAATAGAAAATGTCCCCCAGAGGTCATGTGTTTGAACACTTGGTCTCCAGGTGGTGGCACTGTTTGTGGGGCCTGTGGAACTTTGGGATGTGGGACCTAGCTTTGTGGATGTAGGTTGCTGCCTCCTGTCCCACAGCCATGCTTACCCTGCCTCCATGGGATGAAATTCTCTGAATCCTGAGCCCTAATATCCTTTCTCCCCATAAGTTTCCATCAGGTATTTTTGCCACAGCTAACATGGTGAACTCATTCAGTCTCACAGCTTCAAGGATCATCTAACTGCTGACAGCTTCTGAATATATATCTCCAGCCCAGAACTCACCCCAGACCTCAGGCTGGGCTTCAAACTGCTGACTCAGCATCTCCACCTGCATGCTCAGGCGGCCATAACAGACAGGGTGGCTTAAGCAGCAGTCATTTATTTTCTCACAGTGCTGGAGGCTGGAAGTCTATGATCAGGGTGCCAACAAGGCTAGTTTCTCCTGACTTCTTGATGTGCTTACACATGGCCTTTTATCTGTGCCCATACACCTCTGGTGTCACTCTTCTTCTAAAGACACTACTCATGTTGGATGAGGGCCCCACCCTTGTGATCTAATTTAATTTTAATCACATTCACGAGGCCCTGTCTTCAAATACAGTCACTTGGAAGGCAGGGATTTAACATCAGCATGGGAATCATGGAGGAGACACAGTGTAGTCCACAGTAGGAGTCTAGGGGGCATCTCAAGCTCATCACATCTTGATCTTACCCCATCTTTCCAGCTGCTCAGGCTGAAGCCTTGTCCTTGCCTTTGATGCCCTTCCTTCTCTCCTGTCACACCTTGCACCCAGTCAGAAAACACTGCTACCTCTACTTTGCAAACATACCTGGGTTCTAACTGCTCTTTTCTCCCACCCCTGCCATCACCCTGCTCCAAACCATCATCTTCTTTTAATTGAATTATGAAAATGCTCTCCTACACCATCTCTTGCTTCTGCATTTGTCCTCAAAATCAGCGAGAGTGAGCCTCTTAAAATGGAAGTGGATCATGCCTCTCTGTTTGACCCTGCTTTACAGTATAGCCCATCTCATTCTGGGAAAAAATATTCTCTATAGTGTCCAGAAAGGCCCTGCATGATCACCTCTCTGACGTCTTGGAATTCTGTTGCTTTCTCCTGCACCGCAACCAGGCATGTTCCTACTCTGAGGCCTTTGCACGTGTTGTTCTGGCCAGCTAAAAATGCTCTTACAATGGATATCCTCTATTGTGCTTCCCTGTTCTCAGTCAGGTGTCTGTTCGAATGTGGCATTTTTGGAGAGATCATATTTGACTATCTTACAAAAATTAGTGCCTCCCCTCCTACTAGACAAACTCAGTCTCTCTTACCTTGCTGTTCTATGGCTTCCTTCCTTTCTTCTCTTTCTTTCCTTCCTTCCTTGTTTTCTTTCTTTCTTTCTCTTTCTTTCTCTCTTTTTTTTTTTTTTTTTTTTGGTTCTGGGGGTTGAACCCAGGGCCTCACACCTGCATGCTCTGCAAGTGCTGGACCACTGAGCTGCACCCCCAGCCCTTTTTTTTTTTTTTTTACTTTTTGAGACAGGGTCTCGCTAAATTACGCAAACTGCCTCTGGTCTCGAACTTGCGATCCTCCTGCCTCCGCCTCCCAAGCTGCTGGGATTACAGGCGTGCGCCACCGCGCCCGGCACTCTTTCTTTCTTTCTTTCTCTTCCTCTCCTTCCTTCCTTCCTGTCTTCCTTCCTTCCTTTCTTCTCTTTCTTTTCTTCCTTCTTTCCTTCCTTCCTTGTTTTCTTTGTCTTTCTTTTTTCTTTTCTTTTCTTTCTTCCTTCCTTCCTTTCTTTCTTTTCCTCTGCTTCCTTTCTGTCCTACTTCCTTCTTTGTCTTTGTCTTCTTTTCTCTTTCTTTTTCTTTGTCTTCATCTCTTTCTTTCCTTCTTTCTTCTTTCCCTCTTTTCTTCCTTCCTTCCTACCTTCCTTTTTTCCTTTCTTCCTTCCTTTTTTCTTTCTCTCTCTCTTTCTTTCTTTCTTTGTTTTTCTTTGTTCTTTCTTTCTTTTTCAGTACTGATAGATTCAACCCAGAGCCTTGTGCATGCTAGACAAGTGTTGTACCACTGTGTTCCCAGCTCTTTTTACCACTAAGTGGCATCCTCAGCCCCATTTTTATTTTTCATTTTGAGAGGTTTCCCTAAGTTGTGCAGGCTCCCTCTGGCCTCAATCTTCCTTCCTCAGTGTCCCCAGTAGCTGGGATTACAGGGGTGCACCATAGCAACTAGTTTGTCCTATGGATTTCTAAAGCAGTTGTCTCCATATGATATACTCTGTCTAGATATTTTTCCTCTGCATTTGTTTATTGTCACCTTTTCTCACTAGCATGTGGCTCCAAGAGGGCAAGGACTTAGTCTGTTTTGTTCACAGTGGCATATCCAGGACTCAGGATTATGTGTTCAACAAGTCTTGAAGGAATGAATTAACACCACCCTCATTAAAAGAGAAGTTGGAATATGTAGTCTTTATTGGAACACATTTCTGTCTGTTCTGTTTGTAGGGGAATAAATGTTAAGAATGTTGGGTAAGGAACTTGGCAGTTTCCCCAGCCAGTAGGGAGTCAAGTCCAGTTCTGTGCCTCTCCTTTGTCCAAGCCCTCAGGATACATTCTGCGTAGAAACAGGAAGTGCCTTTGCCCATGTGAGCTCCTGGGGTTGGAGGAAGGACCACGATGCTAGACTCTGGTGGACATGGTAAGAGGAAGGAAGAATTACAGAGGGAAGCCATGGGTCATGTGAGTTCTGACAAGTCCTGTCTCAAGGAAGGGGTGCATGGGGCCCCACGCAGCCTGGTCTGTGTGCTGGAGCCCAGGGACAAAGGCAGGGGTCACAGGTCTGAGCCCCAGAGTGCTACTTGAGTGTGTCTGGGTCTTAGGCCATTTCATACCACTGTAACAGACTACCTAGCTACTTTCTACCTGGTAATTTACAGTAAACAGAAATTTATTTCTCATGGTCTGGAGGCTGGAAAGTCCAAGATCAGGGGCTGTCATCTGGCAGGCACTTCTTTTCACATGGCCAAAGGGCAGGGATAGAACATGAACACAAGAAAGGAAGAGCCAAGTTCACCTTTTTATAGTAAACCAGAGGATAGCCCTGATTCAAAGGTTGAGGAAACAGACCCCAATGTCTTAATGGAAGGAGTAGCAAAATCACACTCTCAAGGGGCATAGGTATAGCAAGGGAAAAATTGTGCTCATTTTTACAAATGCTGACCACACTGGGCTGAGGTACAGATCACCCAACTAGGAGCCAGCAACAGGAGAGAACTTGTGCATCTGTGAGCCCTCACATTTTCTGGTTTTTGTAGGTCCCAAGCCTGTTGCTCTAGCTTGCAGCAATGACAGGACCTGTGGGGCCTGTGGCTCCGTGCCCTTAGGCCACATCACTGTGTCTGAGCTATACAACAACCCTTCCAGATAGGCTTCATGATAGCTCAGAGGCATATTCTCCTGTTCTTATGTAAGGGCTCCATAATTTCCCCCCAACCTGCCCTTAAGGCATGAGTGTGCATGTTTTATCTCAGTATTTGTTGAACAAGAGGGTGGACAGTTGTGCGGTTATTAGATCTGTCTTCAGACTATTTTCAGATTTCTACCACTCAGACACTTGGTAAATATACTTCCTCACCCCCTCTAATTAGTGGGGTCACATAACCAGTTCTGGGCAATGTATTATGAGTAGAACTGATGATGTGTGTAAGTTCAGCCCTTAATGATGTAAGAGCTTCCAGAATTCTCTCTCCTGTTTTGCTTGACAACCAGCTGGAGGAAAGTTACTAAATGAGGACGTGTGGAACAATATTACCAGCTGACTGTAGTTTTAGTGAGAAATAAACTTCTGTTGGTTAAGTGACTATGATCTAGAGCCTGCTTGTTAGCTCAGCATAACACAGATTAACCTGACTGACATCCCTTCTTCAGGGCTATCCTGTCATTTTCCCACAAATTCTTCTCCAATTTCCATTTAAAATTGGACCCACACTCACTCCAATATTCTGTCACCTTTTCCACTTTACATTCTTCCACAACACACCACCCATCACCATGTAATATTATATAGTTTTCGTACTTATTTTACTACCAGTTTTCTTCTGCCACCAGAATGTAAGCCCATGAGGGCAGTGATGGTCTGAGTTTGGGTTCTACTGAAAGCAGGCCCTGAGACAGGGGCTGTGGTGCAGGTTGTTCATTTGGGGAGTGATTCTGAGGAGTACAAGAGGGAGCTGGAGAAGAAATAGCAGGGGATGGAGGAAAATGGATAAAGGAGGCATTGATGAGTCCACCACTGCTGGGAAAATCCTCTGGAAATCCTCTGAGAAATTCTATTGAATAGTCTCAGAAATGTCCTACCTAGGGATAGGAAAAGTGGACAATTGTCCCAAACTCTGGACTGTCTTGGCTGTACATCTGCATCCAGGCATTGAACCTCTGGCCCATCTAGGCTCCCTTGTGCTTTGGCTGAGTAAGCTTCTCCTGTACTAAAGAAGGTCTGCAGGTAGAGACTGGTGTCCACTGGGATTTGGGATTTTTATTCCTTGTGTATCCTAGCCCCTAACAATTTTGGACACATTTCTGCAATGAATGGATGAGTAAATACTGTAGTGGATATTTGCTGGCTGTGTCCCCAGCATCCATTTTCTCCTTAATGAACAATCTTATTGTTATCATGATGCATTTATTTCTACAGTTATGTAACTTTTTAATTCTATACTGCAACATGGGCGTGTTTCCATTATTCTCTTCAATATTCAATTTCCACTCTGAAAGAACCCCTAAGAGCAATGCCTGGCTCCCAGCCATCAACCTGGGTTTCAGCTTTTCCTTGCATAGTCAAGCTGGAGAAGGCACAGTGCCCACTTCATGCAGTTCTAATTCCTCTGGCATCTCATTTTCAGTTTGAGGTGATAGTCCATCTGCCCTACGATCATACATACGGGTTCTCAGCAAAGGGCTCCCAAAGCCTTTCTTAGAAACCCAATCCACATGAAAACAATGGCAACAACAACAACAAAAAGGGGTGTGAACATTCCAGAACAGGCCCAGATATTGAAAACATGGTAAAGAGGTTATGTGTGTAGACACTTTTCACACAAGAGTTGGAGGCGACATAACACAAGGAATAATAAACTGAGGAAGGCTGGCTAACACAGAGCAGATGGGCCTGCAGGCCAGGGCTAAGCACTTCAACACCTTCTTCTTTCAACTTATGGCCTCAAGATGACTGATATTGGTTTCCTTCATCATTGGAGAAACCACACCTGGTTTGATTTTTAATGTGGCTGGTAGACTAAAGTTTTCAAGAACCTACTATCTTATATATGACTATTATTCAAATTTATGCACCCACCACTAAGGCCACAAATGAAAAAATGAAAGATTTCTACCAGCGTCTGCAATGTGAAATAAATCAAACATGCAATCAAGACATACTGATAATCACTGGTGACTGGAATGCAAAGGTTGGAAACAAACAAGAAGGCTCAGTAGTTGGAAAATATGGTCTTGGTGACAGAAATGAAGCTGGGGATCGCATGATACAATTTTGTCAGACCAATGACCTTTTCATTGCAAATACATTTTTTCAACAACATAAACAGAGACTATACACATGGACTTCACCAGATGGAACACACAGGAATCAAATTGATTACATATGTGGAAAGAGATGATGGGAAAGATCTATATCAAATGTCAAAACATAACCAGGTGCTGACTGTGAATCAGATCATCAGCTTCTCATATGCAAGTTCAAACTGAAGTTGAAGAAAATTTGAACAAGTATATGAGAACCATGGTATGACCTTGAGTATATCCCACCTGAGTTCAAAGACCACCTCAAGAATAGGTTTAATTCGTTAGACACAAATGATAGGAGACCAGAGGATTTGTGGCATGACACAAAAGATATCATTCAAGAATGAAGCAAAAAGTTATTTAAAACACAAGAAAAAAGAAAAGACCAAATTACATGTCAAAAGAGACACTGGACCTTGCCCTTGAACGTCGAGCAGCTAAAGCAAAAGGAAGACATGATGAAGTTAA
>VMDO01032660.1:0-18756 GCA_007922755.1 Pedetes capensis | reverse complement strand
AATAGATTTTCTCAAACATTTATCATGTTTATGGTGAAAACATTCAAACTATATATCCCTAGTTTTTAAAATGTACAGTATATTATTGTTTCTACAGTCACTCTACTGTACCATAGCATATCAGAACTTTTTAGTACAAACTTTTCTGTAAAGAATGTCATTATTATTTTGATAAGAATTATTTTAAATCTTTAGACTGCTTTAGTCAATATTAGCTTTTTAACTACTTTTCTTTCTTCCAGTGCATGACCATGGAATGTCTTTCTATTTTTTGTGTGTATGTATCATCTTTAATTTTTTTGGTCAAAGTTTTAGTATTTTCCTCATAGAGCTTTCTACTCCTCTTTGGTTAAATTTATTCCTAGATAATTTGCTTTTTAAAATAGGTATGTAAATTAGATTGCTTTCTTGACAGTTCACTACTGGCATATAGCAATACTATTGTCTCCTAAGTGTCTGTCAGCTTGTCCTGCTGTGGGGGCTTGTGTATTGCTGAGATGGTGAAAGCTGTGCCACTGATATTTCAGATACCAAGAAGGCCACCCTGGATGGATAGGTTTCAAATAAACTTCTAGACTACGACAAACTAGGGAGAAGGACCCTTAAGCCATTGAAACAATTAGCCACTGAAAGCCATATGAAGAGCAGAGCAGCACTGTCAAATATGGTATCCAAAAATGAGCCCCTCAGACTGGAAAACATTCAAGAAATGACTGAGGAGGAGTTTTATCTTCAGATTATAGTCAGTCTTAATGATGGGAATGAAGTAAAGCCCCAGAGACCTCCTTTTGCTGAGCTGGCATGACTTAAAATGAGGAGAAACATAGTGGCTGGAATATGGCATAGTGTTGAGTAGTGCTTTTTTTTTTTGCTGTACATAGAATTACTATGAGTCACATTCAACCTAATGAAACCTAACAACACTGATTGACTTTTGTATTTTGATATTGTGTCCTTTAACTTTGCTGAAATTTTTTAGTACTAATAGTTTTTTCATGAAGTCTTTCAGGTTATCTATATATAAGATAATGCCATCTACAAACAGTGACAATTGGACTTTTTCTTTTCCAATTTAGATGTATGCTATTTCTTTCTCTTCCATGATTGTTCTGTCTAGGTCTTTAGCACTATGATGAATAAAAATATTTGAAGTGGGTATCCTTGCTTTGTTCCAGATTTTAGAGAGAAAGCTTTTGGCTTTTTCCATTCACCATAATATTATCTGTTGGTTTATTGTGAATGGCCATTACTAAATTGAGGTATCACGTTTGAATTAAAGCTCCAACATATAAATTATGGAAGAACACGTACATTCAAACAGTTTCAAACGTATAATATACTCTAGAGTTCACATCAGGATTTTACTGAATAAACTCCTTAATTACTTGTGTAATGAAAGCAGTTCAGTTGGCTAAGGTGACTGTAAAACAGAAAGTGTTATGTGTAGATCATATTTGGATCTACTGCATTTTATTTAATACATAGATATACATACAATATAACACATACATTCCATTTAAAATGAAAAGTGTTTAAAAGTACATCTCCTGGAAAGAAGCCAAATCTTGAAACTGAATATATGGTAAGAATTTATTTTAAATATAGTGTATAATAGGCAAGATTCTATACAAGTTGAAACTATTTTGCTTGACTTTATAAAGTACATAACAAAGACAATGGAAAATACATGGATTTTTAATTTTTTATCTTTATGCTATCAATATTTATCATTTTAGGAAACACTACTTATAAGATTCTAATTAACTAATTAGAACATACAGAAATGGGTTTTAAAATACATAGCAACTTTTTAAGAACTTTCTGAAATATTTTGGAGTTATTACTACATGAAAACTGGATAACTTATTTTGAAACTTTGATCTTTCTTTTTAGAAAGATTATTGGTTGTATTAATCTAATGATATAAGGGAGCCTAAACTGCAATGAAGGGAGTAGGACATGGCAAGCCACTCCCGAAACAACTAGCCATTGAAAACCCTATGAATAGCAAAGAGACACTGTCAGACATATGCCACAAAATGAGGCCCCCAGGTTGGAAGGCACTCAAAAGACTGCCTCCTCCTAGTAGAGTCTACCGTGATGACAGAAATGGAGTAAAGCCCCAGGGTTCTTAACTTGCTGATGTGGCACCACTCAAAATGAGGAGAAACAACTGTAAACATCCATTAATAATTGGAACATGGAATGTACATAGTAGGAATCTAGGAAAATTAGAAATAGGTAAAGGGAAATGGAGCACATAAACATTGACATTCTTGGCATCAGTGAGCTAAAATGGACCGGCATAGGCCATTTTGAGTCAGACAATCATATGGTCTACTATGCTGGGAATGACAAACTAAAGAGAAATGGGGTTGCATTCATCATCAAAAAAGACATTTCAAGATCTGTCCTGAAATACAATGTTGTCAGTGATAGAATAATATCCATATGCCTACAAGGAAGACCACTTAATATGACTATTATTCAAATTTATGCACCCACCAGTAAGGCCACAAATGAAGAAAAGGAAGACTTCTATCAGCTTCTGCAATCTGAAATAGATCAAACATGCAATCAAGACATACTGATAATCACTGGTGACTGGAATGCAAAGGTTGGAAACAAAGAAGAAGGCTCAGTAGTTGGGAAATATGGTCTTGGTGACAGAAACAAAGCTGGAGATCACATGAAAAAATTTTGTCAGACCAATGACCTTTTCATTGCAAATACATTTTTTTCAACATCATGAACAGAGACTATATACATGGACTTCACCAGATGGAACATACAGGAATTAAATTGAATACATATGTGGAAAGAGACTATGGAAAAGCTCTGTACAAAATGCCAAAACAAGACCAGGTGCTGACTATGGATCAGACCATCAACTTCTCATATGCAAGTTCAAACTGAAGCTGAAGAAAATTAGAACAAGTGTACAAGAGCCACAGTAAGACCTTGAGTATATCGCACCTGAGTTCAGAGACCACCTCAAAAATAGGTTTAATGCATTAGACACAAATGACAGGAGACCAGAGGAGTTGTGGCATGACATAAAAGACATCATTCAAGAAGGAAGCAAAAAGGTCTTAAAAAGACAAGAAAAAAGAAAAGACCAAATTACATGTCAAAAGAGACAGTAGAACTTGCCCTTGAACATCGAGCAGCTAAAGTAAAAGGAAGACATGACGAAGTAAAGGAACTAAACAGAAGATTTCAGAAGGCAGCTCGAGAAGACAAAAACAAATATTATAAGGACATGTGCCAGGAGCTGGAGGCAGACAACCAAAAGGGAAGAACACGCTCTGTGTTTCTCAAGCTTCAGGAAATGAAGAAAAAATTCAAGCCTCGAGTGGCAGTAGTGGAAGATTCTACAGGTAAAATATTAAATGATGCAGGAAACATCAAAAGAAGATGGGAAGAATACACAGAGTCATTATACAAGAAAGAGTTGGTAGATGACCAACCATTCCAAGAGGTTGCATATGAAGAGGAACCAATGGTGTTGAAGGACGAAGTGGAAGCTGCCTTGAAAGAACTGGCGAAACACAAAGCTCCAGGAATTGATGGGATACCAATAGAGATGTTTCAACAAACAGGTGCAGCACTGGAGGTGTTAACTTGTCTATGCCAACAGATTTGGATAACAGCTACTTGGCCAATGGACTGGAAGAGATCCATATTTGTGCCTATTCCCAAAAAAGGGGATCCAACTGAATGTGCAAACTATCGGACAATATCATCAATATCGCACACCAGCAAAATTCTACTAAAGATCATTCAGGAGCATCTGCAGCAATATATAGACAGGGCATTACCGGAAAATCAAGCGGGATTCAGAAGAGGGCGGGGAACTAGGGACATCATTGCTGATGTCAGGTGGATAGCTGAAAGCAGAGAATATCAGAAAGATGTCTATCTATGTTTTATTGACTACACAAAAGGATTTGATTGTGTGGATCATAACAAATTATGGATAACACTTCGGAAAATGGGAATACCAGAACACCTAATCGTGCTCATGAGAAATCTGTACATGAATCAGGAGGCAGTTGTTTGAATAGAACAAGGAAACACTGAGTGGTTTAAAGTTGAGAAAGGTGTGCGTCAGGGCTGTATACTTTCTCCCTATGTCTTCAACTTATACGCTGAGCAAATAATCCGAGAAGCTGGACTTTATAAGGAAGAACGTGGCACCAAGATTGGAGGAAGACTCATTAACAACCTGCGTTATGATGAAGACACCACTCTGCTTGCTGAAAGTGAAGAGGATTTAAAACATTTACTGATGAAGATGAAAGATCATGGCCTTCAATATGGGTTACAACTAAACATCAACAAAACAAAAATCCTTACGACAGGGTCAGCAGGCAACTTCACAATAAATGGAGAAAAGATTGAGGTTGTCCAAGATTTTGCTTTGGTTGGCTCTATAATCAACACCCATGGAAGCATCAGTCAAGAAATCAAAAGAGGCATTGCTCTAGGAAAAGTTGTGGCAAAAGATCTCTTTAGAGTATTGAAAAGCAAAGATGTCACATTGAAGACGAAGGTGCATCTGACTCATGCCATGGTATTTTCAGTGGCATCATATGGTTGTGAAAGCTGGACATTGAACAAGAGAGACCGAAAAAGAATTGATGCTTTTGAATTGTGGTGCTGGAGACGTCTCTTGAATATACCATGGACTGCCAAAAGAACCAACAGATCTGTCCTAGAAGAAGTACAACCAGAATGCTCCTTGGAAGCAAGAATGGCCAAACTGCATCTTACATATTTTGGACATGTAGTCAGGAGAGAACAATCCCTGGAGAAGGACATCATGTTTGGAAGAGTGGCAGGTCAATGTAAAAGAGGAAAACCCTCCACCAGGTGGACTGACACAGTGTCTGCAACAATGGGCTTAAACATAAATAAGATTGTTTGCCTGGCACAGAATGGGCAAGTGTTTCGATCTGCTGTACATAGGGTCGCTATGAGTCAGACTCGACTCGACGGCACCTAACAACAACAAACTGCAATGAAACATTCTGATTATGATACCATTATGAATTAGAAAGCTTATTTTTTAACTGTCGCTTTTGTCTGCTGGTAAAATTAACATAACTGAAACTAGAACTTTAACCTTTATTATATATTTTATGTGACTGCTATTGTTAACTGAGAAATAGGATAAACTAAAATGCCTTCATATCAGCAGTACCTATTAACATACACATAGTCAAACCTTGATCTTAGAATGTTATTCTGTTGGATTTTAAAAACAACCATTTTATACATTTGATTGAGTAATCTGAGTGCTTATTGAGTGTTTAGAAAAGATTAATGAGAAGCCAGAATGTGAAAACCTGAACCAACCTTTCACTAATTAGTTTTCCTGACCTCAATCACATCCCCAAAGAGAATAAAAGCAAGGGTACATAAGGACAGAATCTGCTTTTCCATTGGATTAAACTTGAACTACATAATTTGCTTTAAACTTTTTTAGACACTCATAAAACCTAACATCATAAAAGGACAATGTGAAAACATATAATATAATTATAAATAGTGATCACCAGTTCTAAAATAGACAAAGTCATATAACATTATTTCAAAGACTACTCTGAAAATTCTAAGTTTAGAGTGACTTAGTACAAGGTAAACTAAATATTACCTAATAGATATACTAAGTAAGAAGTTTGAGAGTAATGTACTCTGAGATAACCACAACTCTTATTTATCATCATTTTCAAAAATTATTTTTGTAGACTTATCAGCTTTCTGAGTAATGTTTGAGAGTAATGTATTTTACTCTGAGATAACCACAATTCTTATTTATCATCACTTTCAAAGATTATGTTTGTAGGCTTATCAGCTTTCTGATTTCTATCTCAGAAAATATAACTCTCTCTCTCTCTATTAATCTATCCATGCTCCTCCCCTCTCTTCTCATGTTTCCCACAATCCCTTTCCTGATTGCCCAAGCCTATCTTCCCTGGCTCTTACTCTTTTTCCTTCAATTCTAAATAACCTATCTTCTAAGTTCTCTCTGGGTCCATTTGTACATTCTTTTATAAGCATGACCAAGGACCAAGGTTTGCTGCCTACTTCCTAGACCCCTCCCTCAGTGCCATGATAATACCTGACCCCAGACCTGTGTTTACTACTGCCAAAAACATTAGTAAGGGGGTGCGTTCTTATAAACATTGTGGTTGTCAACCAAGATTCCAATTTTATGAAAAAAATTAACTACTCATCTCTTTTTACAATTTTATCTCTCAATAACTGTTTAATTCATTTTTTCCCTTCATTCAACTAGTCATCAGTAGGGGATATTTAGAAAGAAACATAATTTTACTGAATGTTGTGGATAACAGAAACTAAAACTCAGAATGGTAACCAACTTAAAATTCAACATTTAGAATTCAAGGAATATATGTTTTTGAACTATTTACTTTATAGGAAATTTCCAATTGGTATCCTACAAATTACCAAAGTTTCTTTCCCCTAGTAATATTCCCCTTTAACTTCTGGAAAATGCCATGATTTTTTATCCATGTTTGACAAAATTTTTTTCTTTGTATTCAAATCTTAATTTCTAAATTATAATTAATGAGGTTTTTTTGTGCCCAAAGAATTATTCCCCAATTGTTTGTAACCCAGCTAACCATGAGGCAGAAACTCTAGCCAATATTCAATCTAAGGGATAGAGTTGTTTTGCTCCCTTAATTTGACCCACCAGACTAATCAAGAATTGGCAATTAAGACCTCAGGTCTTTATATCCCTATCTTCAAATCATTTTTACCTGGACTCTCTCAGTCATATACTGTGTTTTCCAAGAATATAGCAGACTTAGCAAAATATAGTTTATTCCCATGTGAGAGACTTCATTCGTTTTGGGATCCTTGAACTAACTCATTGAGATTCGAACTGGTAAAAATACAATTCCTTTTTTCTATATTTTCTTCTCTTTTTCTAGTGCTTTTGCTTTCCATTGATTTGTTCATCAAGAACTAGTTAGAGTATCTCATCTCAGTTTATTATTCATCTCAATGTGCCTTTTACATCTCATTATAGTTTACATGTGCATTTATCTCCCAGAATGTAGAAAAATTGCTCTGTGCAGTTCCCTTTAAATGATTGTGGTTAGCTCACTATTCTGCAATATATTATTAGCCCATGTCATTGCTTGGCTACAGTGGGTTCCTACCAGGGACTTATTTTTTTCTGCTTATAATTTATATGACCCTTTTCAGAGGAGGACTGAACAGATTAAAGGTAAAGGAATAAACACAGGTATATCATACCAATAGTAACAGAAAGAAAGCTGGAGTAGCTACATTAATTGTCCGTGAAGCAGACTTCAAAGCAAGAAAAAATATCTAGTAAAAATATGGTCATTACATAAATATGAACACTTCTCCAGATCTTGTTTTTAAGTGCCCTCTTTCAGTGTCTGACTCACAGTGACCCTATGTACCACAGGTAAAACACTATTGTCCACGATTTTCTGATATTCATAGGATTCTCGATGCTGGAATGATTTTTGGGAGTGGGTTGCCAGGTCTTTCTCCCAAGTCTACACTATCTGGTGTTCCCAGGTAGTCTCCCATACAAGTACTAACCAGGCCTGACTCTGGTTAGCTTCCTAGATCTGACCAGATGAGATGCCACAGTGCTATGGCTACAGGCAAATTCTCCAGAGGACATGCAAATTCTTTATATGTATATGCAAACAACAGAGTCAATATGTGTGAGACAATAGGCATGATGGCAGACACATATAATCTCAGCAACTCTGCAGGCTGAAACAAAAAAATAATTATGAGTTCAAAGCTAGAGGAAGCCTGTACAACTCAGTAAGACTCTGTCTCAAAATAAAAAATAAAAAGTTACTGGTGTGTGGCTGGGTGGTGGAGCCATACAAATGTATGGAACTGCTGAGTAATTGACAGACTCAAGTTATTAAAGATCCAGTTATAATGAACACCATAACCTGACTGGATCTAATTGATGTCTATAGAATGCTTTGTCTTGCCACAAGAGAGTGCACACTCTTCCCAAACTCAGAACATTCACTAAGAAAAAAAAAATTCAAATTTAGAATAACAGAAAGCATAGAAGGTATGATCTCACATCACAATGAAATTAACTAGAAATCAGGAATGTAAATTTCTCAGGAAATTCCCAAAATATTTGGATTATATTAAGCAAAGACACTTCTAAGTGACACATGGGTCAAAGATGCCTCAAGAAAAAAACCTGAAAAACATATTTTGACCTAAGAAAAAAGAATATAAAAATCATCAAAATTTGTAAATTATAGCAAAATAAGGGTTTAGAGAGATACACTAGCTAGGGAGAAGGGCCTGACAATCCACTCCCAAAGTAATCCACCATTGGAAACCCTATGGACAGCAGAGAAGCAATGACAGTGCCTCGCATGACACGGTGCAGGGGAGTATTTCATTCTGTTGTACACAAGGTTGCTGTGAGTCAGACCTGACTTGACAACACCTAACAACAACCATCACATACCATGGTAAAATTGTAAGTCTAAATCCAAACTAAAGAGAAAATAATGAGAATTAGAACAGATAGCAATAAAAGTAAGCATAAGAAATAAATAAAAATTAATTGAACCAAATGACGAAGCCAATTGTTTGAAGAAGCCAATACGATTCAATAAACTTCTAGTCAAATAAGACAAAGATATAAACACTACTGATATCAGAAATAATAAAAGTGGTCACCACTGCAGAACATATGGACATTAAAAGGATAAAAGAATATTATGGACAACACTATACTCACAAATCTGATAATTCAGATGCAGTGGATCAATTTGATGAAGACTCAAACCAGGAGAAAGAGATATCTGGAATGGTCTATAACTGTTGAAGAAATTGAATTACCAATTGCTAACATACCAAAGTACATACATACATATATATATATATATATATATACATACATATATATATATATATACACACACACACACACACACACACACACACACACACACACACACACACATATATATATATATATATATATATATATATATATATATATATATACACATACAAAACACCAGGCCAAATGTCTTTACTAATGAATTGTACCAATCATTTAAATAAGAAAAGATACCAGTTTTCTACAATATCTCTGGGAGATAGAAGTAGAAGTCACACTCCCTAACTCATTCCATGTTGCCAGCACTAATCTAAAACTTAAAGCAAAGAAGTTATAATAAAGGGAAACCACAGACACAAACTTTGTGTAAACCTAGATGCAAAACTTCTCCCTACAATTGTAGCAAATTGAATCTATTTATTTATTTGTTTGTTTGTTTATACTACTGTGGGGTTGAACCCAGTGCCTCAAGAATGTTTTGCAAATGTCCTACCAGTGTTTTTCTCCCTTAGCCCATTTATTATTTTTTGTTTTGAGACAAGTTCTAACTAATACATGCAGGCTGCCTCTGGCTTCAAACTTATTATTCTCCTGCCTTCACATCTCAAGTCACTTGGATGGGACCTTTAAGCCATGATGTCTCGTTTGTATCTGTTTCTCATAATTTATAAAAATATTTAAATATCATGATTAACTATAACTTATTCCAGATATACAATATTTGAAAATTATTCAGGGGAATCCATCACATCACCAGGCTAAAGAAGAAAAATCATGTAATCAAATCAATAGATGCAGGAAAGGCATTTGGCAAAACTCAACATCCATTTTTCTGAAAACTCTCACCTAACTCATAATAGATGGAAACTTCTTTGACTTGGTAAAGAATATATAAAACAAAACAAAACAAATAAACAAACAAAAACAAAAAGAAATCCTTATAACCTGACTTAATGATACTAAACCAGATGCATTCTCCCAAAACCTGATAGGTTAAGAATGTTCACTCTCATTCTTATTCAATCTATTACTAAGGGTTCTAGCTAATATGATAAGACAAGAAAAGGAAATAAAAGGTATACACAATGGGAAGGAAGAAATAGAATCGTCCTTCTTCACAGAGGACATAATTATCTATGTAGAAAAGTTCAACGAATCAACAAAGTCCTTAAGCTAGTAAGTGACCACAAAATATTGCAAGGTATGAGATAAAGGCAAAAAAATCAATGTTTTTCCCCTTTGCCAGCAAAAGGAAATAATTAGAAATTAAAACTAAAAACATAATTAAAAATTGAACTTAAAAGCCTAATTTTCTTTACATTAGCATCAAAATGTAATATTTATATGTAAATATAACAAGACATCTATAAGAATATATGAGAACTATATGAGACTATATGAGAACTGATGTAAGAAACTGAAGATTGGAATAAATGGACTGATACCTCATTTCCTTGAAGATGATTCTATTTCATACTAAGAAGGAATAAATATTGTTAGAAAGTCACTTGTTTCCAATTTGATTTATCAATTCAATATAATCTCAATCAAAATCCTAGCAAGTTACTTTATATGTATCACCAATATCTATAGTAAATATAGGAAGGCAAAAGACTCTGAATATCAAACACAATACTGAAAAGGAATAAAGGTAGAAGACTGACACTATCTAACTTCGAGACTTACTATAAAGTAACAGAAATCAGGGCACTGTGATACTGGTGAAAAGATAAAAAAAAATTAATGTACAGAATAGAAAGCCAGACATAGAGTC
This sequence comes from Pedetes capensis, assembly GCA_007922755.1. Taxonomy (NCBI): domain Eukaryota; kingdom Metazoa; phylum Chordata; class Mammalia; order Rodentia; family Pedetidae; genus Pedetes; species Pedetes capensis. Next base: position 8,077 of record VMDO01032660.1, on the reverse strand, counting down.
ACAAAAATATAGTTTAACTTATATTTAACAAAGGATAAATGACTTTTGAGAGAAATGTTACTCATGTCAAAGTGTAAGGTTAAAATAAAAATAACTTTCTTTTCTATATAGCAGCAATAAATTATTGGAAATTGAAATTAAAATACAGTATCCTTTATATTATCATTAAATAAAACATTTACATAAATATAATGAAAAATGAACACTAGGATGCAGATTATGAAGGGAATTCTAGTCATAATCAGAAGTCAAAATCTATGAAACATTTTTGAGAACTATAGGCCTGTGGAATTATCTCTCCACCCTGATGTCACTAAGTAATAAAAATGTTACCATTTAAACAGTTCTGTGTACATCATTTTATTTTATAAAAAGGCAGAAGAAAATGAACTTAGACTTCCTGAACAAATGCTATGGTAAAAATATTTCAAGACTGTTAATGGTAGCTTTTTGGATTAGTTTATAATTTACTCACTGGATAAATTTTTCATAGTGAAAAACAGGATGTATCTTTTTTGGCTTTTTTGTTAAAAAAAGATGTCACATAAGGATGCATAGTGTTGTGTAAGAACATATATAAAATTGAGTCCATTTTGTAAAATCAGGATCCATTTTCTCAAGATTACTCTGTCTTTAGAATAGGGATTATTACAATTCTGTCTCATTTTATTTTACAAAACCAAGGTACATAATAAAATGGGTATAGTCTCTTTCCCCACAGATATCATGTAATGAAAAAGAAAATATATGACATTGGTAAAAACAGCTCAATTACAGAACAGTTTTCAGTAGAAAAATGAGCATATTTACCATATTACCTATCATTATAGTACTGTACAGTCTACTTTGCAAATAAATTAATGGAATAATGTTACATAGTTTAATGATACTTGTCTATAAAAATTTAAGGCATTTTAAGTAAAACAACAGATTTGGGTAACTTTGTATGTTATCTATTAATTGAGTCAACATTGGGTCAATCTGTATGCCAAGAAATTTGTGGGGCCTGGGATATAAAGATAAATTTGTTTTTCCTTGGATAGTTTACAATATTAGAATGGAAAGAAAATGATCAAACATAATTATAATAATTCCAATAAAATACAAAATGTTCCTAGTTTCTTGTATTTTTCTGAATGTCAATCAGGCTATCACTTGCCCTATAAGCATGCGATGAACAGAAAGAAGAATTCTATTGCTCAAAATTTAGAAACATTGCTGATTTCTGGGAGCACAAAAGAGGATGTTCTCAGGGTAGCTACATATTAAGTTTAAGAAGGATTGATGCAATACATTAACCTAACGGTATAAATTAGAACAGATTATAACAATATTTATATGCGGCCACCACTGAGTCATTCCTGTAGGATTCAGGATCCCAGTATATAAATATTAGTGTTCAGGCTATATACATATATTGTTAAATGCTGTTGAGTCATGTTCGACTCATGAAAACCTTACAGGGTTTTCAATGGCAGATTGTTTCAGGATTGCCTTGGGAGTGGGTTGCCATGTCCTTCTCCCATTTTGTGGTGCTGGGAATTGAACTCAGGACCTCAGAGACTGCAGAGTGGTACTCTAGCAACTCAGCTAAATCCCAGCCCAAGATACATATAGTGTCTGATAATTCAGTAGGCTATATTTACAAAGTGTTTCAAGAAGATTCCAAGCTATTATACATGCAAACAAGCATATGTATCAGTATTTTTAAATCAAAACTACTACTACATTTCCAAAGAATCACACTTAGATTCTTTGCTCATTAATAATGTTGCTTTTTCAATAATTTGGAACTATTTGGTTATTTATAGTAATTACCTACAACATTGGTTAAGTCATATTATGCATCATCCTTGAATGTAATTTTCTGTTCTCTTCTTATAGGAATAAAATCTGTACTCTCACAGTTAAAAATAATGACACTGCTAAAGATATGCAAAAGAGGATGCTGCAGTTTAAATAAATACCTGGCTTTAAAGGATAAGAGATCATAGGGGAAAACATTTGAGTTTCTCATTGTTTAGTACGTATTAACTGTAGGTTTTTTATAATTATTCTTTATCAAGTTCAGGAAGTTCGCCTGTTTTTCTAGTTTACTGAGATTTTTTTTTTTTGCATCATAAACAGCTGTTGGTTTTTGTCGAATATGTCTATTGTATCTACTGACATAATCATGCAACATTTCTTCTTCAGTCCAGTAATATGATAGTTTCCATCATTTTTCTTTCTTTCTTTTTTTGTATTATGACAAGGACTCCCTGATGTATCCTAGCCTGATCTTAAATTAGCAATCTTCCTGTTTCCTGAGTGTTGAGATTATAGGTATGCTCCCCTACACCTGGCTTCCATTAATTGAGTTTTGAATGTTGAACCAGCCTTACAAACCTTACACACCTGGGATAAATCTCATTAGTCATGATATGTATATCTTGGTATACATTGTTAGATTTGATTTGTTACTATTTTGTTGTAGATTTTTACATCTATGTTTATAAAAGATATTGGTCTGTAGTTGACTTTTTATTTTAATATCTTTGTCTGTTTTAAGTATTAAGGTAATTCTGGCCTCATAAAATGAGTTAGAAAAATTCCATCTGTTTGTATCTTCTGAAAGTGACTGTTGAGAATTGGTATAAATTATTTCTTAAATGTTTGTGAGAATTCAAAAGTGAACCCATGTAGATGTGGAGATTTCTGTTTTAGAAGGTTACTATTTATTGATTCAATTTATTTCACAGAGTCACAACAATTTAATTTGCTTATTTCTCCTTCTGTGAGTTTTGGCAGTCTGCATCTTCTAAAGAATTTGTCCATTTCATGTGTGTTGTTGCCCTGGTCTTCACAGAGTGTGTAGCAGCACTCTACCCACTGAGCTAAACCACAGCCCTCTACAGTTCATGCAGGCCATAAAATTTGTGGACAAGAAACTGTTCATAATATTCTTTTATTGTCTTTTTAATGACTTTGCAGTATGTTGTGATGAACTCTTTTATTTCTGACATTAGTAATTTGTGCATTCTTTCTTTCTTCTTAGCATGACTAGAAGTTTATCAAATTTATGGATATTTTCAAAGAATCAGCTTTTTGTTATACTACTTTTTCTATTGATTTCCTATTTTCAATTCATTGACTTATTTTCTAATTCTTATTGTTTTATTTTCCACACTTTGGATTTAATATTTTCTACCTCTCCTGTTTCCTGAGGTGTGAACTTAAACTGTTGATTTTAGATTTTTCTTCTTTTCTAATATGCACATACAGTGCTCTTTTATTCTAAGTATCTGTTTTACCACATCTCACAGATTTTGATATGCTGTGTCTTCATTTTGTTTCAAATATTCTAAAATTTGTTTAGATTACTTCTTTTCCTCATGTGCTTCTTTAGAAGTATGTGTGTGTTTCAAATTCTTGGCATATATTTCCAATATCCCTGCTATGTCTATTTTTTGTACTTGCTTTATCTCTTTAAATTGTAGGGTTTTGTTGTTCTTATTGTTATTGTTGGTTTTGCCTTTTGTATGCTTGGCATTTTTTCTTCATAGGCAAGTGTGATATATTGAGTAAAATAAAGTGTTGTAGGTAGTCCTTTAGTGATGTAAGAGAACCTATGTGATTAGGCCGCAGAGCCTTAGAGAATTCAAGCCTCTAGACTGTGAACTTCACAAGTGCCCCTCAGTCCTTGCCCCTCTTAAATTGGGACAGGATGGCTAGACTGGAGTTGGGTATTTACTTTTCTCTGAATATTGGGTGCTATAGGCTTGGGAGAAGGACCCAGTAGCTCACTCCTGAAATTCAGCCATCAAAAATCCTATGAATAGCAGAGAAGCCCAGTGTTGGGAAATGATTCATCTGTTGTACATTGGGTTGATATAAATTGGACCCAACTCAAGGGCACCTAACAACAACAACAGTTCAGATAGACTCTGATATAACCAATATACCCAACAGGTCATGCTCTCAATTTCCTCTGGGAGGACTTGTTAATAAAAATGCAATGACATATTTTATTATACTTCATTTTTCTCCTTCTCCTGCCAAAATCAGTGAGAGGATTTTTTTCCAGTATTTTCTGTGAGGAATATTTACTTCAAGTTTCAAATTCCTGGAAATAAAACTCATAAAAGTGACCCCCTCATTACTGAGATCTCCTGGATTTTTTTTAAACTCTCAAAATCCTTATTGAGCCTCTAGGAATTCATCACCTACCTTGGCACTGCTTCATGTAGTGGTTTCTGCTCCTGAGTCACTACTCCGGTAAACTGTGATAGCCTGTAACTGTCTGTCTCTCTAATCTTGAGAGTAGTGATTTGCCCTGTGTCCTCCTCTTTCTTATAGATAAAGAACAGCCTTTTTTTTTTCTTTCAGTTCACCTTTTGACTTGTCATTAGAATGGAGTCGTCACATCTAAGCTCCTTACATGAGGAATTGGAAGATAGAAATCCAACATATACTACTACTACTATTATTATCATTAATTTTGCTGTACTGGGGGTGGGGATAATGGGAGAAAGACCTGGTAGCTTATTTCCAAAACAATCCTGAAACAATCAGCTATTGGAAACCCTTTGTTGTACACAGGGTCGCAGCTATGAGTTGCAGATTCGATTGCACCTAAAAACAACAATGAGGATGAACTCAGGCCTCACACATACTTTGTAAATGATCTACCTCTGAGCCGCACCCTCTGCCCCCCTTTTATATATATTTTTTACCTTGAGACAGAGTCTCATTAAGTTATGCAGGCTTCCTCTGACTTCAAACTTGGAATCCTCCTGCCTCTGCTTCCTGAGTCAGTCGGATTACAGGTGTGTACCACCACACCTTGTCCAACATAAATTTATAGGTCAGGCAAATAGTTCTTTTAATTTTACCTGCAGAATTTATGATTTTACTTGTTTGTCAGGCTAATCATCAAATTTTTATTATATAGTGCTCATATAATAAAAATTCTTAAAATAAGTTCATGATACTAAGTATAAAGTTCATTATTATGATACATCAAAAACCTCATAAATATATTTTAAGTAAAACATTTCTCTGACAAACTTCAATGTTAAAATTCAAACTACAAGTGAATCAATATTAAGGGGACTTATGAAAGGGAAAAACACAGATAAAGACAGTGAAAATGTAAAACATGTAGAGGAAATTGTTTAGAGAATCAAGAGAATGTTTATATTTTTAGATGGGTGATACTGAGAGTAATAAAGCTCAGAATGTGTAGGAAGTAAAGAAAAAATGAAAAGAGAATGAAAAAGCCTCAGGAAATTAGAAAATGCCATTATAAAGGAACACAAACATAACTTCAGATACATGGTACTAGAAGATATGTAAAGTGTTACCTAAGAACACTGTTTTCCTGGGTAATACTACCCCACTGCAACAGATATGGTCCTTCATAGAAGATGAAAATTACAAGCTCTAAAATCGTTTCCAAAGCCTACTATTTCTCTACTGTTAAATCAGAACATTAAAATACAAGATTTCATAAAAATCCATATTTGCTAGATTATAGCAAATTCTTTTATTCTCTTCTATACAATTTGAAAAAAATTTATGTGAGATCTCAACACAACTAAATCACTAGCAATCATTGTTCATTATTGGATATATTAAAGATGACTATTTTACAGATAAGATGTGGATGTTGAAAGATTTAGAATTTTCCTATAGACTATCAATTTTTTGCTTGTTTTTCTTCTTTTTATATTATGAGAAAAATTTGGTCTATTTGTTTTTGCTTCTTGTACCTCTGCTTTTTCTGATGAAATATGAGAATAGATTTAAAGATTTTAAGCTTTTCGAACTTTAAAATAATATCTATATATAAACTCATCAAAGTAAATACTGTTAGATAATTGCCAAATTATGCAAAATTATTATGAATTTTCTGAAATTTTGATTTAAGAAAGTATTTCTAACATTGTAGTTAAAGAAGAGAATTTAAACATTAAAGTAGAATGACCTCTTTTGATTATGTTTCTTGAAATGAAATATTAGATAAGCACTATGTTTAAAGTAGGCCTGGGATTTAGCTCAGTTGGTAGCGTGCTGTGCTGCAGTCTCTGAGGCCCTGAGCTCAATTCCCAGCACCGCAAAAATGGGAGAAGGATCTGGCAATCCACTCCCAAGGCAATCCCGAAATAGTCAGGCATTGAAAACCCTGTGAGGGTTGCTATGATTCGGATGCGGACTCCACGGCACCTAACAACAATGTTTAAAGTATAAAATGGATTTTTAATGAAAGGACACATACATAATATTATTTTCACTATTGTCGTAATAAGCAGGAGGAAGAAACACTGCTATTTTTATTTGAGCTACAGCTTCAGATACATAGAAATGGACTCTATTTGTCTCATACCTACAACACAGGGCAAGAAACGGATGCTATTTTGAACACGAACAGATTGCATCTACAGGCATTTACGCAGAAAGCCTTTTTTAACAGTGCTCAGATACACACCCACACTTGACAGTTCAATGAACTCAATTTGAAAAGCACATATACCAGGACGAGAAAGTGAAAATACTGCTAACAACCCCCCAAAAAATCTTGATAATGTTTCCTTAAATTCCATTTTATGAAAGTTTGTGTTTCAAATAGGTCTACACAAAACAAAGTTGTTAGCCCATCTAAAGTAGTTATTGATGATAAACTAAATCTAAGCATTGACTAAGATGCTTAGGAGAAAGTCTTTGCTATAGAGACTTTTTCCATCATTAAAAAAAAAGTTTTTTAGAGTTGGTTCCCTGTATGAGATTTATTTGGCTTAGTGGTTTTCATCAAATTAAACTACTAAAACATTGAAAGTAAATTTTTAAAAATTACTCAGGATGTGGCATTATATCTAGTATACCTAGTGTGTTTTATTGGACCAAAGAGTCCTTTTTTTTATGATAGGTGTTGAACCCAAGGCCCTGCATATACATTGCAAGTACTCTATCACTGAACTGTAACCCAGAACCTTTTTTTGTTTTGCTTTGAATCAAGATCTCTCTATGAACTATGAACTATGAACTATGAACTATGCAGGGTGCCTCTGCCTCAAACTCACAATCCTTCTGCCTCAGTCTCCCCAGTCACTGGGATTATAGGCATCTCTAGCTTCTAAAGAGTTGTTAGTTAAGAATTTATTATTTGTATCTGGGAGTAATTGAGTATACCTGTAATCCTAGCATCTCAGGAAGCTGAGATGGTAGGATCACAAGTTCGAAGCGCAGAGACAGCCTGAACAATAGAGCACGACCCTGTCTCAAAATTTAAACCAGATAAATAAATGTAAATGAAGCTGAGAGTGTAGATGAGTGGTGAAGTACTTTCTTAGCATGTGTAAAGCCCTAGGTTTAACCCCCTAGTACTGAAGAAAACCAAAGAAGAAATAAAAAAAAAAAACGAATTGGCTATTTGGTGGAGGATTTAAAAGAACTGTGAAATACAATGTAAAAAGGGGGAACATAGTTATGAAAGGTAGCTACATTTTCTTCTCTGGCATAGGTACTATACTTGCTAGTTATGTACATATATGACTAGAGTAAAGCTAAGCACATTAGCTTGGAGCCTAGTTCAATAGACTGCTAAGAGATGACAGTAGTTATGTTGGAGGAACTGACACATTTCAAGCTTTGTCATTGAAGGATTTTTATGTTAAAACCACTTAATTACTAATCAATAATGAATTTTCAGCACTTAAGTATGCATGTACATACTAATAATAAGTAATAATAATAAGTAAAATTGATCAGAATCACTAGATGGATTTTTGTTTGTTTGTTGTCTGGAACAGTATAGGAAAGGGAGATGAAGACTTTTTTAAACTTTACCAGTTCCTTTCATAGCATGCAATCCACAATATTACTTTAATCAGTCATGTCATTCCTAATACTAAAACTTCAAATCAATACTGGATGTATTCCTGTAGCTCTATTCTATAATGTAAAGCTAAAATTTAATAAAAAATACCTTGGTTCATATTTGTTGAATAATGATAGATAAGGGAAGTTTCCATCAGAATGGAAGATGTCTTTTGATTCTGAAAAAAAAATTATTTAAAAAGTCATAAAAATTTCTTGCTAG
>VMDO01032659.1:0-18766 GCA_007922755.1 Pedetes capensis | reverse complement strand
TCGCTGGGATTATAGGCATGTGCCACCACACCTGGTTCTTATTTTTAACTTTGAGACAAGGTCTCACTAAATTGTACAGTCTGCCTCTGACCTTGAACTCATGATCCTCCTGACTCAGTCTGCAGAGTCACTGAGATTACAGAAATGTACCATGGTGCCTGGCAAAATCTCTAATTTTATCATTGGCAAAAGTGATGAATACTTTTTCATTAGTTATTTTTCTTGAGGGTTACTTTCTTTTTTGAAGAAATTGCTAACTATACAAATATGAATAACTGTAACTGGTCTGACATTTATTCTTTCAAATAAAAATGGTGTTCCCCCAAAAGTGGATTGTTTAGCTCAAAGTTTAAACAGTCACAAAAGTGCTGTTCTTTGAGATAACTATCATACATTCTTATGGAATGGAATGTTTTATTCATACTTCCTATTCTGGTACACAGAATATTAAAAAGACATTAAGATCACATGCACTCAAGAGTTGAGATTTAATAATAGTAATAACATTTTCTTCTTCCTCAAAGGTACTCCAAGTGAAACTAATAAATTCTTAAATGTGAGTATATGGAAATCATGTATCCAATAATTTTGTGGAGTCAACAGTCATTTTCTTTTGGAGTTTTCAGCCATATTTGTGAAATTTGATATTCAATTTCAAGTAAGAAATATTGCTATTTGTTGCTAGGTGCCGTCGAGTCGGTATCCAACTCATAGCGACCCTCATAGAGTTTTCAATGGCTGACTGTTTCGGGATTGCCTTGGGAGTGGATTGCCAGGTCCTTCTCCCATTTTTGTGGTGCTGGGAATCAAACTCGGGACCTCAGAGACTATAGCACAGCGCTCGACCAACTGAGCTAAATCCCAGCCCAATAAATATTAGTTTTTACCTATTTTATATCAGAAATATTGCTAGGCACTATAAACTGACAACAACGAAAATATAGCCATTACACTTGCTCTACACAGTCAAGCCTTGAATTCAGATACATAAATAATTAAGTCTGATATAATGAAGTAAATGATATAATGGCATTTATAATTTTGTGTCTGTGTATGGACACAAGGGAAGGATAATTAATTATTTGTCTAGCAGTAAGCTTGTGGTGGTCAAGTAAACCAAAAAGAGTACATTTGGTTGAAAGGTCAGTAATACTTATTATAATTAGGACAACTATAAAACAGAGATTTGATTACTCAATGTCATTGTAGAAATAATGAACAGCAGAAAGCTTGTCAATATTGTTTTTAAATGCCCAACATTGGCTGAAGCAAGGAGCTAATATTACTTATTAAACAATTATAACAATTTGAATTTCAGACATGAATGTGGCAAACTAATGTATACTTCATGAAAAATAAAAGAGAATTTCATGTTGGACCCAAGCCAAGGCTCAGTTGGATAAGGAGATCAGAAACAGCTTTAACAACACAAGGTAAATCAATACACATTGTTTAAGATGGAGATTGAGTGGTCCTCCTGTGAAACATTCAAATAATATGACAGTATAATAACAAAACTTTATGCCCAATGAACTGTTAGTGAAACTGAAGCTTCCTGTATTGCTTCATTTATGCTTGTCTACTTAAACATATAGAAAATAGATTATAACTATTGTTGTTGTTGTTAGGTGCTGTCGAGTCGGTATCCGATTCATAGCGACCCTCATAGGGTTTTCAATGGCTGAGTGTTTCGGGATTGGCTTGGGAGTGGATTGCCAGGCCCTTCTCCCAATTTTGCGGTGCTGGGAATTGAACACGGGACCTCAGAGACTGCAGCGCAGCGCTCTACCAACTGAGCTAATTAGCTCAGTTGGTAGAGCGCTGCGCTGCAGTCTCTGAGGTATAACTATTAGAGTGAGTATAAATGAATCGTAACATAAGTTTAATTAGTTGTAATTAAAATGTTTGTATCAACATGCCATGCTATTGTATTTTGAATCAATTCCTTCTAATTCCAGCATGGCCATGATTGACAACAATTGAAATGGAAGATGAAATGGAAGATTTCAGCCAGATGAAATGGAAGAGCAGGGGAAACAACATGACTTCATCTTCAGACAAGTGATGGAGTATTTCAAAGTGACAAGAGCAAAGGATGATGCTTGACAAGGAAGGCCAGAGATAATCCTGGAAAGCTGAAATACTAAATCCAAATTGTGAATGGACTAGCATGCCATACTTTGAAGTTGAAACTGGATTACAGATTGTTAAACCAATTTAAGCAGATGGAGTCATCAGCTTATGTTGGGAGCAATGGGGAAAACACTGAAGGTTGGTGAAATGGAGCCAGGGAGATCAGTTAGCAGGCAATTGAAATATTATGAAATATAAATGACCTCTTGATTAATGATGCACCACTGTATTAAAATGTGTGAACATGTTTTTGTATTTCGTAGAAAGACTATCTGTTTGTATGTAGTTTAGTATATTAAAATGTCAATGTGATTGAAGAAGTCGAGTACTGATTTTCACTCTCCTTGCCTGAGTTTTGGTTTTGAAAATCAGTTCTCTATATGATTATTTTTGTGCAATACTGCATAATTCTCCCATCCAGTCATAGATTGTTGTTGTCAGGTGCCAGTGAGTCAGATCCCACTCATAGTGACCCTATGTACCACAGGATGAAATACTCCCACTGTGCCATACTCTGCACTATGCCAGTGCTTTCCTGCTACTTAGAGGGGTTTCGAAGGGCTGATTCTTTCATGATCCTTTCAGGAGTGGATTGCCATGGCTTTCTCCCACTTTTGAGGTGCTGGGGATTGAACCCAGGACCTCAAAGAGTGCAGAGCAGCACTCTACCAACTGAGCTAACCCCTGGTCATAGATTAGTTGTCATGTATTGTATGCTTATAGACCCTCCCAATTGCTCATAGACCCTCCCAATTGATATCCTATCAGATTTGCACCAATTCCTATAATTTCCCCCTACCTCCAGGCAAAATAGAAAAATTCTCCCTTTATCAGCTTATTTGTAAGCAACGTAGGGTCACAAGCTACTTCTACACAGCAGAGAAAAGTTGATTGTAGGTATCCTACTAGAATGGATTATTAAATAATAGCTGTCAATGTGTTGTCATCTCAGCGTGTGGTTACAAGGTTGTTTACAATTTTTCAGTCTCCTGGTCACTTTAGAATCTGCTTGTTCTCCTCATTCAATCAATAGAAAGGCAACACAATGTTCCATGCCTTGTTTTGGAAACTCTTCTTACACTAATTCATTTTACCAGAGTGGCAATCCTATGAGATAGATAAAATACTATCCCCATTTTAGAGGGTACATTTGTAAAATTATTATCCCCATTTTGTAGGGGAGAAAACTGAAAGTGATGTGGGACTTTCCCAGACAGGAAGCCATGGAGCAGATTTGTGCATGTGGGTGGTGTAGCTCCATGGTGTGCTTTCTTAACCTCATTACTAGGCTGCCTCTATGGGTCACTCAAACTTTTCTGTGTTGGTTGTGGCTTTCTGTTCTGTGGGATGAGCTGCTCAGCCCTGTTGAGGTTACTGACACCTTTCAGTCTGGTGTGCTATATGTCCATGATTATAGAGTTCTTGCTTCCTGGCAAAGACCCTTGGTCTGTATGTGACTGTATCAGCCTTCAGTTTTATGTAGACCAGACCCTAATATTAATGTAGCATGTCCCATGATACACACTGTGCTGGATATCTTCCATTTTTCCTTTCATGTTCACTGTCCACCCGTTGCCATCCCTGCCCCAGAAGTCTGACTTCTAGCTTCCTGACGGTTTTTTCCAGTGAGGAAACCATAATAGGATATTAGAGGGAAGGAGAATAGTGAGAAATGTGTATTTATTCTCCTGTTTTCCTCTGAGATAGAGTCTATGGGCTAGGCTTGTGATCATAGTTCATCTCAAGGCAGTCTTTTCAAAATGACTCTTCCCTTCCTGTTCTTTTTGGACACTAATCCAAGTCTCTTTTAGTGAAGGGTGGCAGCAGTTCCTCCTCTATTATTAGACAAGATAATTATAATATCATTCATGATTCCCCTAGACCATATTCACAACTCTGCAAATAGTCTCTGTAAATAACCTCCTTTTAAATTTGAAATTATGGTATATTTTCTATCAGAATGGTGACTTGATATACTCAATAAACCATATACATGTACACAAATGCAGGTACACATATAGTTATTCAAGGCAGGTCTAACATCCTTGTAGGGAAATGGGCAAGAGTGAAGGAGTCTAGGTAATGAGTGATACATCTACCATGGGTGGCAGAACATTTTAACCTCATGCAGGAATCAGAGGCAAGATTTTATAGATTATATACTAGTATTGGGCCTGGGATTTAGCTCAGTTGGTAGAGTGCTGTGCTGCAGTCTCTGAGGTCCCGAGTTCAATTCCCAGCACCGCAAAAACGGGAGAAGGGCCTGGCAATCCACTCCCAAGGCAATCCCAAAACAGTCAGCCATTGAAAACCTTATGAGGGTCGCTATGAGTTGGATACTGACTTGATGGCACCTAACAACAACAACAACAATACTAGTATTAAATATGGAAACATACAGTCTATAGGGATACCAGAGAAGCAACCAAATTTAATTTAAAATAAATAAGTACTTTGTATTGAACTAGTAGAATAGTATTATGTAATATTTTATAAACTCATTAGGGGAGTACATTAAAAAGAATGCAAAAAAGATTATAAGTCATGAAGAAATTTACCACTTCTACAAAATAATCTCTTCCATTTTTTTAAGCAGCTTACTCATTTAATTTCAAGAAATCTATTCAGCATCCCAACTTTTCCTTCAAATTCCTCCTTTGGAGTCTTCTTGGTATTTGCTTATTCATTGCTGCCCATTACTTTACCCTGTGGCTTCAAAATTACCGTACACATACACATCCTGCTTCTAATCCCTACATGGTTTTTGAATATCCTTCTCTTCTATGGAAGCACTGAGTTCTGTTTGTGGAACTTTAATCTTTAGCAATATCTGAAATTCTTGTTACTTTGCAACTTCTAAAACAGGACCTTCTTATTTTCTTTTAGATCTCTTTCTGTGAACCAAAACATAGTATAATCCATGTGACAACTTTCCTTCATTTATGTTTCTTACTACTTAAGTCACTTCCTTGAACTTGAACTGAATGGTCCAAGGGACTGAAGCTGAAGACAGTGGAAAAGATGTTTCATATTTTAAGAGATCAAAGCATTTTCCCCAATGATAGAGAGTTAGTGATTCTGGATGATGTAGATGCATTGCAAATCATTGTCATTTGGGTGGTAGTGATTCCCTTTCCAACCAATCAACTTCCCTAAGAACTAAAGAACCACTGCCTTCTGCTTCTTTGAAATGTACTTCTAATATGTGCTTTCAACTCAATCTTGCCAGTTTCTTCTCTTAGGAGACTAACGGGAAATATATGACATTTATATTCTCCTTCTGAGGCAAATTTGACTTGTTTTGATTGAATGGATGAAGTAGCATAATTTAGAAGTTAAGATAGTGAACTTGGAAATCAAAACCGACAGGATTTGAATCCCTCCTCTGGATGATGTGACTGTAAGATTCTTAGCTTCTTTCAGTCTTTTTCTTTATCTAGAAACAACCATAATGGTAATTAGCTCTTATGGTTGCTGTAGGGACTAAATGAAGTAATGTATACAAATGTATAATTCATGGCACATGTAACCTACCACTATGTGGTGATGTTATTATCACCTTTTTGAGACTTTTATTGACATTTATTGTCATGAGCAAATAGACACACATTGTTGGGAAATTTTGAGATACATTATCATCTGTCACTGACAAATAATCTTCCTCATTATTTAGGAGGTTATAGTAAGGGATGTTTTCTTGTTCTAAAATAGTCTTTAGTTTCATTTTTTAAAATCAAAAAGTCATTCAAATACCATAAAATTTAGTAGTAGTTGGTATATTCACAAAGTTGTGCAACCATTGCTAATGTATAGTATATCTTCATTACCCCTAAAAACCCTATAACTATTAGCAGTTACTCTGAACACTCTCTTATCCTTGTCCCCTGGCAACCACTAGTCCTCATTCTGTCTCTATGGATTTGCCTACTCTGTACATTTCATATTAATACAATCATAGAACATATGACCTTTAGCCTCAGACTTCTTTCACTTACATTTTAAAAGTTTATGCACATCATACTATTAATTAATATATCATTCCTTTATATGACTTACTGGTGTAATAACCATGGTAAGGTGTCATGTGTTTTGTTGTTAGATTTTTTCTTGTCTATAATTTTAGTTCTCTTGTCATTTAAGTTTTTTTCCACTATTGCCATGTTGTTGTTGTTGTTATTAAGTGCCCTCAAGTGGGTGTCAGACTCATAGCAACCTTACATATAACAGAGGAAACACTATTGTCAGTGCTTTTCTGCTATTCATAGAGTTTTCAATGGCGAGTTGATTTTTGGGAGTGGGTTGCTGAGTCCTTCTCCCAAGCCTACAGAATCTGGTGTTCCCAGGCAGTCTCCCATCCAAGTACTAACTAGGCCTGACCCTGCTCAGCTTCCAAGATCTGACGGGATCTGATGTCACAGTGCTATCGGTGCAGGTGTTATTGCCATAGGGATAACAATTCAGTTTTTATAACAAAGTATGATTAATAACAACTTAATTTTTTTGAATACAAAATTTTTGTTTTTATTTATCCCCATTCTGTTCCCTTAATGCATATTGGAGCATGTCTCTAACACTCTACTTTAGACAATTTTACAACACTGTCCAGCCTTCGAAGTTCTAAGAAATGTCTCAGGGCTTTACAAAGTTCCCTTTAGGCATCATATGGCTCAGCTTTATATTTTAAGTCAGTTGCTTGCTCCAGATGTAATTTGCTAATCAGTCAGCAAAGATGGTTTTCAATAGTTGTTTCTGAGGGAAAGGCTGTTTGGAATGTGCACACTCTGAGTCAGGTCAAAGACAGTCTTGCATAGTTGGTCTTTTAGGAACCTAACAGATAAGTCAAGTACAGACTATTCTCTGGGACCAGGGCTTTAAAGGAGCTTTATTCTTTGAGGTCTACTGGTGGCCACTGTCTGTCTTTTCATCCTGATTGTAGGCTTTTGTATTTGAAAGCTATTGTGGAACTAGGGGAAGTAGGATAGAAATATGGAAAAACTCACTGGTCCAACCAAGTTTCATCATTCTTTCCAAATAAATTCCCCCCAGATTGCTGCAATTCTTTGGTTAATTTCCAAAGTTCTGAAAAAATTGACTCAAAGTTTTTGTTGTTGTTGCTTTTTGTTTGTTTGTTTGTTTTGCAATATTCTCACTACTTTTGTGGTGGAGATTATTTTTAGAGCTACCATCATTGTTGTTTATTTTTCCTTTTAGACTTAGTTTTAAAATCATTAAGCTCCTCTATCATTTTATAAGAAAATTGAGATTTCTTATCTTATTAATATACCTGATAATTTCTTTTATCAGATTTCCTGTCTAATTAACCATATACTCCCATATTTTCCCTCAATTCTCTAAGTGCCTGATCTAGAGCAATATATGGAAAAGTGAATGCAGCTTAAAGACAAATGACCTGAGCTTGAGATTTAGCTCACAAACATTGGTAGTTGGAGGGCTTAGAACAGAGTTAACTTTTATCAAATTTTATTTTGGCACAACTTGACTTTATTTGTACAAAAAAATCTCTTGGTAAATTATTTATAAAAATAAAATGAAACCATTTCAGCCACCAAAATTTTAAGTAAATATTTAATGAACATAGAAGCTGTATTTCTCCCCTTCTTCCAGGGAAGATTATTATTGTTATTGACATTTCACGGAATAATTTTTGATATCTATACCAAGCATTAATCTATATATAAGATACTGCTCTTTAATTCAAAAATTATATCACAAATAATTTATTGTTTACTTAAAACACAATAAAAATTGCAAGGTATTACGTGGATTATGCTATAATCAGAAAAGTATATCACAAATGGAGTAAAGCAGTGATATTTTGGAGAGAATGCCTGTTTTAAATCAAAACTTGGCTTTACCTACTGTTCTAATCTATGTACTAAGTACAGCATCAATTACCATCTGTCTTTCTCCTCTCATTCATTTCTTATCACATAGCTGTGCATGATTTTAGGGAGGAGGGTAGAGTGAGACAGTTATACCTTCTGGTTAACTTTTTTAAAGGTAGCAAAATGTCAACAATTAATATTTCAATTTTCATTTTTAAAAGTAAAAAAAACAACTCCAGAATGATGAGATTAGTTTACCTTTCTATAGTAATACAGAACTTCATGCTAGTTTTCTTTTAAATAACACTTTTCTGATTATGAAATCAGCACACATTTATTGTTGGAAACTTAGAAAATAGAATACAAAGAAAAAATTAAAACAACTCATGATGTTCACATCTATAGATAACATTTTTTAAACTTTCAATTAACATGCTCAAAACCCCAAAGATTTAAATTTTGATCACTCTTTCCTTGTTTTCAATTTATTTAGGCTTATTCTATTTGTTTTGTTATTGTTTCATGTTTGGTTTGTTAATACTGTGTTTTCCACTGATGTATCTATTCTTCTATGAAAAGTTACCTTGTTTACCTGGAGAATAAACAAGACTAGAAATCAAGTGTTGGAATTATATTATTACTTTGAGTAAAAGATTTTATTTTAATCTTTGCATCTCTTGGAAATAGTAAGTTACTTACTCATGAAGAACAGAAGAAGATTTTTATCTTACCAAATTTAGGTGTATATGTATTTATAAAAGTATATTGTTGCTAGGTGCCGTCAAGTAGGGTCCAGTTCATAGTGACTCTATGTACAATAGAATGAAATAGTACCCAATACGAAGCCAAGCACATGATCTTTTTAAGTTTGAACCCATTGCTGCAGTCACTGTGGGTTTTTTTTTTTCTCACTTTGAGTCATGCCACATCAGCAAAAGGAGGTCGCTGGGGTTTTGCTCCATTCCTGTAATTAAGGGCTACTCTACTTTGAGGAGGCAACTCTTCCCCAATTGTCTTTTGAATGGCTTCCAGCTGGGCGGGGGCTCATTTTCTGGCACTGTATTTGACAATGCTTTGCTATTCATAGAGTTTTCAATGGCTAATTGTTTTGGAAATAGGCTGCCGGGTCCTTCTCCCTAGTCTTAGTCTGGAAGCTCAGCTGAAACCTGTGCACCATGGATGGCTCTGCTGGTATTTGAAATACCATTGCACAGCTTTCAGCATCACAGCAACATGTAAGCCCCCACCACACAACAAGCTGACAGGGGAGATATATATATATATATATATATATATGTATATGTATGTGTATATATATATATATATATATATATATATATATATATATATATACATTTATGTGTGTGTATGATTACATATGCTGTTGTTGTTGTTAGGTGCTGTCAAATGGGGTCCAATTAATAGCAACTCTATGTACAATAGAATGAAACACTATCCAACATTGTGCCAGGCACACGATCATTTTTATGTTTAAGTCCATTGTTGAAGCCCTTGTGTCAATCCGTTAAGAGACCTCTTTTTACTTGTTGACCCACTATTCTCCCAGAAATGATGTCCTTCTTCAAGGATTGGCCCCTCCTACAACATGCCCAAGGTACACAAGACACAGTCTAGCATCCTTGCTTCCAAGGGGCATTCTATTTGTACTTCTAGAATGGATCTGTTGGTTCTTATGGCAGTCCATGGTCTATTCAATATTTGTCTCCACCATTGTAATTCAAAAGCACCAATTCTTCTCTTATCTCCCCTATTCAATGTTCAGCTTTCACAGACATATAATGCAACTGAAAATGCAATGGCATGAGTCAGGCGCACCTTTGTCGTTAAAGTGACATCTTTGCTTTGCAACACTTTAAAGAAGTCTTTTGCAACAGCATTTCCCAGTGCAATGTGTCTTTTGACTACTAGACTACTGCTTCAGTGGGTATTGATTGAAAATCCAAGTAAAGCGTAATCTTGGACAACTTCAATCTTTTCTCCATTTATCACAAAGTTGCTTACTGACCCAGTTGTAAGTTTTGTTTTGTTGCTATTGAAGTGCAATCCATACTGAAGGCTCTGTTCTTTGATCTTTGTCAGTAAATGCTTCAAATATTCTTCAGTTTCAGCAAGCATTGTAAAATTATCAGCTTTTGAAAATTAAAGTTTATTTTTTCATTGTAGGGGGAATATTGAATCAGTATGTGCTCCCAAAGTTAGGTTAATTTCTCTAGATTTCATTGGTGAAACAATTATAATAAAATGGAAACACTATGTGGTTTTTTTCTTCACATGGAATTCTGTTTACCGTATATCAACTTTAGACTCTCTATGCAAGAAGTTTTTTGTTATTGTTGTTGTTGTTTTGGTTTGTTTGCTCTGTTTTTGTGGTACTGGGGTGTTGAACACAGGGCTTCGTGCTTCCATGCTTTGCAAGTGCTGTAATCCTGAACTATAATCCCAGTTCCTTTTTTGACTTTTTATTTTGAGACAGGGTCTTGCTAAATTATGTGGACTGTCTCTGGTCTTGAACTTGCCATCCTTCTGCCTCCTTCTCCTGAGTTGCTGGGATGTCAGGCATGAGTCACTGCACCTGTCTTAAGAAGAGAATTTTATTGTTAAGCACCAACATTCTTCCAAATGTAGTATTCACCACAGTAAACTTGAAGAACAATAATATTTCTGAAAATATCTTACATTTATTTGATGATTTCTTTCCAAAAGTCTATTATATGCAGGTGTGCCACACTGCTACCCTTCTGCAGTACTCAGTCATCCATGAGGCTTCCTATAGTTTCAAAGGCAGGAGCATGGGCTTGAAGACTGACATTTTTATATAGTGGTGTCAAAACATTAATTGATTTTTTAAAATAATGAACTTTTACATTTATACTTCAGTGTGCTGAACTGAAAGACTTTTCCTACAAGAAGATCTCAAAGACTGAATGTCAGCTATGTAATTTAATGCTGGAATTGAAAATATGGGGATTATACTGATATGGTTTATTTTTATTACTTTAAACTTGCAAAAATGGTTTTAGAGGCAGAACTTGTTCTGACTAAGTTCATAAATGAACAAGAAAAAAATGAATGGAATTTAGTAGAATTGATTATATAAAAGTACAGCATGTTTATGATGGATCCATTTCTAATTTCTGTTTAATTGTGCTTTCTTCTCCCTCTCCTTTTTTCTCCTTTCTAATCAATGGAATCTCTCCCTTTTGTTTAGCATTGGGGCAGCTAGTTGTTACTCTAGGAAAGAAAGCTATTTTTAAAAGGTTCTACAATACCAAAAATGTTAATTGATAATAGCTGATGATACTGATTTATTGACTTACTTTATCTTCAGCATTTACATTAAATTTGTACTTCATTAACTAATCTAATCCTAAGAAGTTTTGAGGGAGCAGCAAATAGTCAAAGATCAGAAAGGTTTTCTAAATGCAGTTATTGTTGTTAGGTGCCATCAAGTCCAGTTGGACTCCATAGGGACCGTATATATAACAGAATCAAACACTATCTGATTCTGTCCCAGGCACATGATCTTTTTTAAGTTTAAGCCCATTGTTGCAATAACTGTGTCAATCTATCTAGTTGAGGGTTTTCCTCTTTTTTGTTGATTTGCTACTCTCCCAAATGTGATGTCCTTTTGTAGGGATTGGTCCCTCCTGATAACATGTCCAAAATATGATGCAGTCTAGCCATCCTTGCTTCCAAGGAGCACTCTGGTTGCAGTTCTTCTAAGACAGATCTGTTGGTTCTTTTGGCAGTCTGTGGTATGTTCCATATTCATCTCCAGCACCATAATACAAAAGTATCAATTCTTCTGTCTCCCTTACTCATGTTGTTGTTGTTGTTGTTGTTAGGTGCCGTCGAGTCGGTATCCTACTCATAGCGACCCTCATAAGGTTTTCAATGGCTAACTGTTTCGGGATTGCCTTTGGAGTGGATTGCCAGGCCCTTCTCCCATTTTGGATGTGCTGGGAATTGAACTCAGGACCTCAGAGACTGCAACGCAGCACTCTACCAACTGAGCTAAATCCCAGTCCTCACAACCATATGATGCAACTGAAAATATGATCGCGTGAGTCAAGTGCTCCTTCATCTTCAACATAACATCTTTACTTTTCAACACTCTAAATGCCATATTTAGTAAAAAATTAGGTTTCAAAGGGAAGGCACTTTAGCCTGACAAGGGCAGCCATGATTCTCATGAAAAATGAAAGGCCATTAACAATGCAGAGGAGAAAAAGAAAGAGATACATGTTGGAAGACTTCATGATACAATTTTTTCTGTGAGTGAGTAGTATATAGGAGATGCCTCCAGTCCATTCAGCCATAAACTGAGGATACCTCTATATTAATAATGAGAAATATGATATTTTAGTCAATTTTTCTGCTGCTTTAGCAGATTACAACAGACTGAGTAAATTATAAACAGTAGAAGTTTATTTGGTTTACATTTCTGGAGGCTAGGGATTCTAAGACTGAGGAGCCTCACCTAGTTAAAGTTTTCTTGTTGATCCATAACATGATAGAAGAACACAAAACAGCAAGAAGAAAAGGAGGCTTAACTCCCTCCTTTTGGAACTAATGCACTCTCATAACTAACCCACTCCCACTATACCATCCCTAATCTGTGCATTAAGCTATAGCAACTCTCCAATTAGGAGGCAACATAAATATTTCACACCCTTTGGTCCTAAGTTGGCTTTCCTTAAGTGAAATTTTGCAAAGTTATTTGCAAATTATTTATTCTTTAGGATAAGTGTTATGTGTTGGAATGTGTTCCCCCAAACCCCCTGGAAATTGAAGCCCTATTCTCCAGTACCTCATTATGTGTCTTCTGTATTTGGACAAAGCAATTTTAAGGAGATAATTAAGTTAAAATGAAGTCCTTCATTTGGAACTTGAACTGGATTTAGCTCAGGTGGTAGAGTGCTGCTCTGTGGTCTCTGAGGCTTTGGGTTTGATCCTCAGCACCACAAAAATGGGACAAGGACATGATAATCCACTCCTGAAGCAATACAAAAATAATCAGCCATTGAAAACCATATGAATAGCCAAGAAGTACTGACATAGTGCCAGGCATGGCACAGTGTGATGGAGTGTTTCATTTTATTGTACATAGGGTCATTGTGAATTGGACCCAACTTGATGGCACCTCACAATAGTTTTGGCCTTAATCTAATCTCACTGGGGAAATGGTCTAACTGGTTTCTTTATAAGTAGAATAAATTTGTACACACAATACCCAGGAATGGATGCACACAGAGAAAAGACAAGCAAAAAAGCAAAGAGAGAAGAGAGCCATCAGCAAGCTAATGAGAGAGGCCTCAGCAGAAGCCAAACCACAGGACCTTAATCTTGGACTTCCAGTCTTTAGAACTGTTCTTGTTAGGTGCCATCCAGTCAGGTCTGACTCACAGTGACTCTATGTACAGCAGAATGAAGTATTCCCTGATTCTGTGCCAGGCATATGATCTTATTTATGTTTAAACCCATTGTTGCAGACACTGTGTTGATATATCTAGTCAAGGGTTTTCCTTTTTTTCATTAACCTACCAAACTCCCAAAGATGATATCCTTCTCCAGAGATTGTTCCCTCATGACATGTCCAAAATATGTAACATCCAAGTCTAGCTATCCTTGCTTCTAATGAGCACTCTGGTTGCACTTCTTGTAGGAAAGATTTATTGGTTCTTTTTGCAGTCCATGGTATATTCAATATTTGTCTCCATCACTATAATTCTATGGCATCAATTCTTCTCCTGTTGCCCTTATTCAAAGTCCAGCTTCCACAAACTTGATGTAACTGAAAATATCTTGGCACAACTCAAACACACCTTCACCTTCAATGTCACATCTTTACTTTTCAACACTTTGAAGAGGTCTTGTGCAGCAGCTTTTCCCAATGCAGTGTGTCTTTTGATTTCTTGACTGCTGTTCCTATGGGTGTTGATTGTAGATTTCAGTATAGCAAAATCTTGGACAATCTCAACCTTTTCTTCATTTATCATGAAGTTGCTTACTGACATAGTTGTGAGGAATTTTGTTTTGTTGATGTTGAGGCATAACCCATACTGAATGCTATATTCTTTGATCTTCATCAGTAAATGTTTCAAATCCTATTTACTTTCATCAAGCAGAGTTGTGTCAGCTGCATAATACAGGTTGTTATTAAGCCTTCCTCAAATCATGATGCTGTGTTCCTGTTCCTAAAGTTCAGCTCTACAGATTATTTGCTCAGCATAGAGATGGAAGAGGTAGAGTGAAAGGATATAGCCCTGATGTACATCTATCTCAGCATTAAACCAAGCAGTGTTATCTTGTTCTGTTCAAATGACTGCCTTCTGATCCATGTACAGATTCCTCATGAGTAAGATTAAGTGTTCTGGTATTCCCATTCTTCACAGTGTTATCCATAATTTGTTATGATCCACACAGTCAAATACCTTTGTGTAGTCAATAAAATATAGATAGACATCTTTCTGGTATTCTCTGCTTTCAGCTAATATCCATCTGACATCAGCAATAGTGTCCCAGGTTCCATGCACTTTTTGAATCCAGCTTGATTTTCCTGTTGTTCTCTGTCTATATATTGTTTTAGTTACTTTTGAATCATCTTAGGCAAACTTTTACTTGTGTGTGATACTAATGATATCATTTGTTGCCACATTTGTTTGCCACATTTGTTTGGATCCCCTTTTTTGGGAATAGACACAAATGTGGATCTCTTCTAGTCAGTTGGTCAGGTAGCTCTTTTCCAAATCTCTTGTCATAAGCAAGTTAGCACCTCTAGTGCTGCATCTATTTGTTGAAACATCTCTGTTGATACTCCATCAATTCCTGGGTCCTTATGTTTCACCAATTCCTTCAAGGCAGCTTCCACTTCTTATTTTAGTACCATTGTTTTCTTACTATATGCAACCTCTTGAAACAGTTGGTCGTGCACAAATTCTTTTTGGTATAATGACTCCATATATTCCTTCCATCTTCTTTTGCTGTCAGTTTTCTCTATTGTGGGGGCTTGCATGTTGCTGTCATGCTGAAAGCTATGCTACTGGTATTACAGACTCTAACAAGGTCACCCATGATGGACAGGTTCCAGCTGAGCTTCCAGACTAAGAAAGACAGACATGGAAGCCCACTCCAAAAATAATTAGCCATTGGAAACTCTATGAATAGCAGAGAAACAGTATCAGATATAGTGCCAGAAAATGAGCCCTGTAGGTTAAAAGACACTCAAAACATGACTGAGGTAGAGTTACTTCCTCAAAGTAGAGTCTAACTCAATGACAGAAATGGATTAAAGCCCCAGAGACCTCCGTTTGCTGATGTGGCATGACTCAAAATGAGTAGGACCAGCTGTAACCATCCATTAATAACTGGAATATGGAATGTACACAGTATCAATCTAGGAAAATTAGAAATTGGCAAAAGGGAAGTGGAGTGCATAAATATTGACATTCTAGGTATCAGTGAGATAAAATGGACTGTTATGTGCCATTTTGAATTAGATAATCATATGGTCTACCATGCTTGGAATAACAAATTATTAAAGAGAAATGGGGTTACATTCATCATCAAAAAGGACATATCAATATCTGTCCTGAAGTACGATGCTGTCAATAATAGAATACTGTCCATATACCTACAAGGAGCCTGCAGCTGTAGCCCTGTGGCATCCGATCCCGTCAGATCTCGGAAGCTAAGCAGGGTTGGGCCTGGTTAGTACCTGGATGGGAGACCACCTGGGAATACCAGAAGCTGTAGGCTTGGGAGAAGGACCTGGCAACCCCCTCCCAAAAATCAATCTGCCATTGAAAACCCTATGAACAGCAGAGATCACTGCCAGTAGTGTTTCCCCTGTTGTACAGAGGGTCGCTATAAGTCAGATACCAACTCGACAGCACCTAACAACAACAACAACAACCTACAGGGAAGGCTAGTTAATATGAATATTATTCAAATTTATGCACTCACCACTAAGGCCACAAATGAAGATAGGGAAGATTTTTACCAGCTCCTGCAACCTGAAATAGATCAAATCCACAATCAGGATGTACTGATAATTACTAGTGGCTGGAATGCAAAAGTTGGAAACAAAGAAGACTGCTCAGGAGTTGGAAAATATGGCCTTCATGACAGAAATGATGAGGAGATCACATGATAGAAGTGTCAGGCTAATGGCCTTTTCATTGCAAATATATTTTTTCACCAACATAAGTTGCAACTATACACATGGAACTCACAAGATGGAACAGACAGGAACCAAACTGACTACATTTGTGGAAAGAGATGATGGAAAATCTCAATATCAAATGTCAGAACAAGATCAATTGCTGACTGTGGATTACACCATCAACTGCTCATAAGCAAGTTCAAACTGAAACTGAAGAAAATTAGAACAGGTGTACAAGAGCCAAGGTATGACCTTGATTAAGTCCCACCTGAGTTCAGAGACCACCTCTGGAATATTTTTAATGTATTAGACACTACTTATAGAAGACCAGATGAATTGTGGTATGACATCAAAGTCATTATTCATGAGGGAAGCAAAAGGTTATTAAATAGGGAAAAGAGTAAAGATCAAATTACATGCCAAAAGACACTCTGAAACTTGCCCTTGAGCTTTGAGCAGCTAAAGTAAAAGTAAGACAATGAATTTAAGGAACTAAACAGAAGATTTCAAAGGGCAGCTTGAGAAGACAAAATCAAATATTATAATGACATGTGCCAAGAACTGGACACAGAAAACTGAAAGAGAAGAACATCCTCTGTTTTGCTCAAACTTAAGAAATGGAAGGAAAATTCAAGCCTGGAGTGGCATAGTTCAGAACTGTAGGGAATTAAATTTCTGTTGTTTAAGACATTCCATCTTTGATATTTGTTATAACTTCCCTAACAAACTAATATAATCTAATTGCTATTTCTCAAACTTCATGAGATAAAATAAAGGCAGGAATTATATATTTAAGCAAGGGGGTAGAGAAGGGATGGAGGGAGAGTGGAAAGGGCAGAGAAAGAAAGAGAGAGGGAGGGAGAAAATGGGAGAGAGAGAGAGAGAGAGAATCCAATCAAATGAGTATCTTTTAATTTTATTAGCACCAAAATTCTATCCTCTGCATATAAGAGAATAATCCTAATTCAGCTTTATAATTCTTAATATGGTCTGCTTCAATATCATTGAATATTCATTTAAAGATCCAGAGGGAAGAAATAATCTTTATTCTCCAAATATTTTCTCAAGGTATTTTTATGAATTAATTTTTTTTCCATTTGGACAACTAGACCTTTTGAGAATGGGTATAATAAAGAAGAAATAATGCAGTAGTGTAGGAATCTTGTGTTATTCAAGGTTGTTTAAATAAACTTTCCTAAAGACTAGGGACGGGCTGGGATTTAGCTCAGTTGGTAGAGCGCTGCACTGCAGTCTCTGAGGCCCGGAGTTCAATTCCCAGCACTGCACAAATGAGGGAAGGGCCTGGCAATCCACTCCCAAGGCAATCCCGAAACAGTCAGCCATTAAAAACCCTATGAATGTCGCTATGAGTAGGATACTGACTCAACGGCACCTAACAACAACAACAACAAAGACTAGGGATAATCAATGAAATTGAAAACCAAAGTTATCCCATTCCGTGGGGGTTTACTTGACTCTGTTAATTGTTACTTTTGCTGTGCAGAAGCTTTTAAATTTCATGTAATCCCATTTATCTATTCTTGTCGCAATTTCTTGAGCAATTGGAGTCCTATTAAGGAAATACTTTCCTAAGCCTATATGATGGAGTGTGTTGCCTATCTTGCCTTCTATAACTTTTAAAGTTTCTGGTTTTATGTTGAGATCTTTTATCCATTTTGAGCTAACTTTCATGTATATTGAGAGATAGGGGTCAGCTTTCATTTTTCTGCATGTGGATGATCATGTTTCCCAGCACCATTTGTTGAAGAGGCTGTGCTTTTTCTAGTTTACTTGCTTTGCTCCTTTGTGGAAAATCAGGTAGCTATAGGTGTGTTGAGGTATTTCTGGGTCTTCTATTCTGTTCCAGATGTCTTCAAACTTATTTTTATGCCAGTACCAAGCTGTTTTTGCAACCACTGCTCTATAGTATAGCTTGAAGTCAGGAATTATGATTCCACCTGCATTCGTTTTGCAGCTTAAGAGTGTTTTGGTTATACATGGTCTTTGTGGTTCCATATGAATTTTTGGATCATTTTCTCTATTCCTGTAAAGTCAGTCAGTGGAATTTTAATGGGTATTGCATTAAATCTATAGATTGCTTTTGGTTGTGGTTGTTGTTAGGTGCCGTCGAGTCCAGTCCGACTCATAGCGACCCTATGTACAGCAGATCGAAACACTTGCCGATTCTGTGCCAGGCAAACAATCTTATTTATATTTAAGCCCATTGTTGCAGACACTGTGTCAATCCATCTGGTGGAGGGTTTTCCTCTTTTGCGTTGACCTGCCACTCTTCCAAACATGATGTCCTTCTCCAGGGATTGATCTCTCCTGACTACATGTCCGAAATATGTAAGACGCAGTTTGGCCATTTTTGCTTCCAAGGAGCACTCTGGTTGTACTTCCTCTAGGACAGATCTGTTGGTTCTTTTGGCAGTCCATGGTATATTCAATAGACGTCTCCAGCATCACAATTCAAAAGCATCAATTCTTTTTCTGTCTCTCTTGTTCAATGTCCAGCTTTCACAACCATATGATGCCACTGAAAATACCATGGCATGAGTCAGACGCACCTTCGTCTTCAATGTGACATCTTTGCTTTTCA
>VMDO01032658.1:0-18757 GCA_007922755.1 Pedetes capensis | reverse complement strand
AATTGTCAATATTCATCCTCCTCTTATCTCTTCTTCTGCTTCTGTTCTCTCTCTCTCCCTTTTCCCCATCTTTCCTTTTTCCTCCTCCCCTTCTATTCTCTCTTGCCTTCCCTCTTCCTGTCCCTCTCTTTTTCTTACACATGATAAGAACTCAGTTTCAGTTCAGTCTTTGGTCAGGCATGTACCTTCATCCTAGTGACTTGGGAGGCTGAGGGAGGAGCATTGTGAGTCTAGACTTCATAATCAAAGGTGTCTTTGAGGAGGTATAACTAATCTAAGCACTAAAGGATCAAAAGGATTCCATGATTCAAAATAATGACAAGGAAACATTTGGGCAAAGTTCCTGAAGTGGGGAAGAGGCTGTTGTTACTGTTCTGTGGGCCTCTTTTCAGATCTGACTACATAGATAAAAGGGTGTTTTTTCATAGGGCTTGTAATGTTGAATTTATCTACCTGGACAGTGTAGCTTATCTTTTGAAATACTCATACAATTTGCAAGCTAGCTAGTACAAATAAATTAGAAGATTTTTATATGCTGGATAATATAGCTTGTGATAGAAAACATAGACCGATTCCCATCTATCAATTGGCTCTAAAATAATTTTATGAGGATTTTTGTAACTTACAAAGGAAATGAGCAGAGTTCAGAGAAAAAGTAACCAAAAAGGTCCTTAAACATTTTAAAATATCTTCACCTTCATTCATGAGTCAATAAATTCAATCCCAAACTATAAGACATGATTTTTGCCACCAATCAGATGATTAAAAATAAAAAGTATGATAATATATGTGGTATTGATGTTAGGAGAAAATTGGTATTCTCATACCTTGTTGATAAGTGGAACTTGATAATATGTCTACATGTGTATGGGCCCACATACGTGCATGTGTACCTATAGAGCATATATCTAAAAGGACACATAAGAAACTGATAATATCAATTCCCTCTGGTAAATGAAAGATGATAACTAGGTAGCTGTGTGATGCAATAGGAGAAATAATTCTCATTGTATAAGTTTCTATGCTTATCTATTAGAATTCCATAATTTCTGTAATTAATTAGAGTTCACTTAATGTTGAAAAAATGTTTGACACAGAATTATAAATACATCAATCCAATCATTTACTTATTCATGCATGCATCTATCCATTTCATATTTAATATTTATAAATGCTCATTTCGCTCTTAGACTCTATGCATGTTGAATGGATAATCCATGAAGTATACAATGTTAAATAAGACAGTTTCCACTATCACTAAATGTACAATAATGGAGAAAAGTTACTCCACGATTATACATTTAAAAGGGCTAGGAGTATCATCATGGTATATGTGAAAGTAGAGGAAAGGGGGAGCTAAATGATCCCCAGAAGGGTTGAACTTGAAAAGCATTCTGAAAGAGAACTTCAAGACAGGTCCCATGGTACATATCTGTAATCCCAGGTACTCAGGAAGCTGAGTGAGGAAGACCACTAGTTTGAGGTCAGAGGCAATCTGGACAACATAGCAAGACTCTATCTGAAAATTTAAAAAAATTAAAATAATAAAGGGTCTTGAGGTGCAGCTCAGTGGTGGATCACTTCCATAGCATGTGTAAAGCCCTGGATTCAACCCCCAGTACTGAAAAAGAAAAGCCTGTCACATTTAATTATAGAAAGTTCATCTTTCAAAACTTGTTCGCAGGAGTTTTTAGAATAAAATGGCATAACAGAATCTGCCTCCATGTGACAAGGTAAAGAGCTTGGATAAGAAAAGATAGACTGTTCCAAAGAGAGAAAGACTTGAAAAGCACAGAAATTACCAAGGAGGAGTTGATAGGACAATCTCAAAGTACAGAGAACAGAAAGGCTATTCAATGAGGAGTGAGCAGGACACTTCTCTAGCTGTGGCTACTTAGCAAAGGTGGAGAAACAGAAGCTTCACCCAAAATGTAAACCAAATAGCCCTAGGGAAGAGATTTTCATTCTCCAAGGAAAAGCTCTGTCCTTGCAACTCTTGGATCCAGTTGGGGAATTTATTGAGACTGTGGCTCTCTGTGATTGAAGGGTCAGCACTGGAGAAGAGGTTCATTTTGTCATTCTCCATCTCTCAGAGGTTCGTGACTGGGCACCATCTTGAAAGGGAACCTATTGTATGAGACTCAGCTACACAGTTGTGTTGTTCTCAATGGCTGATTGTTTTGGGATTGCCTCAGGAGTGGATTGCTATATTCTTCTCTTACAGCTACCCTAGGGACCTAAAAACAAGGAAAACTCATGGGTCAGGGAGCCTGGAGGCAACATGCCACAACTCTATGGTGGAACAGGGCTGTGGCAGGTAGTTGTAGGGAGGGAGAAGATAGTACACAGACATGCTGAGAAGTTCAGGAAGTAGGAGGCTTGAGCAAGGTAGACAATAGCACCACTCTCTAGGGGGAAGGGCTGACCTTCTCCAGAAGGGAACTGCGGAGTCTGAAAACCCCTAGATGAGGTCAGCACACATCTCTACTTCTAGAGCCAATTATCTCCCACAGAGTTCACTCCCTGGACAAACTAAAATTCTAAGGTTCAGTGACAGCGAGTACTTGTTCTCTGCAGTGTCCTACCACCCTCAGAGTGTTCAGTGGTGGACAGGATATAAAACCAGCAAGATGGGTCATCCAGTACAGATCTCAGTGCCCTATTTTCCTCTCCCACTCATCAATGCACTTGGCTTATACATTAGCCATCTCAGAGTACACAAATTGGGGTGTTTCTGGATCTTTTAAGAACCTGTCTAGTCCACAAGCTGCAAAGCAAAGTGTGGCCAGCAGAGGCTCTAGATATGCAAAGAACAGAAGTTTCTGTAGTGAAGTCAGGCCAGCTTGACATCTACCAATGAATGGTCAAGAATGAGCACCTACATAAATGGTAGAAAATATAAGAAACTCCAACTTCAACTGACCAAAACCTCCACATGGCAGACTCTTATATTGTTGTTGTTGTTAGGTGCCATCGAGTCGGCATCAGACTCATAGCGACCCTCATAGGGTTTTCAATGGCTGACTGTTACGGGATTGCCTTGGGAGTGGATTGCCAGATCCTTCTCCCATTTTTGCAGTGCTGGGAATTGAACTCGGGACCTCAGAGACTGCAGCGCAGCGCTCTACCCACTGAGCTAAATCCCAGCAGACTCTTATATTAGAGGGCACATAAAAAAGCCAGTCTAGCAATTTGCCGGGGTTTTTTCTTTTTTTAATTTTATTTTTGTTTACTCCTCTTTTTTTCTAATGCATTTTTAAAATTCTTTTTCTTTTTTGTTTTCTTTCTCTCTTTTGCCACTTGTGTTTCTTTCTTTTTCTATTTTCTATACATATAGTATTGTTGCTGTTGTTGTTAGGTGCCGTCCAGTCAGTATCCTACTCATAGCTACCCTCATAGGGTTTTCAATGGCTGACTGTTTCTGGGCTGCCTTGGGAGTGGAATGCCAGGTCCTTCTCCCATTTTGTGGTGCTGAGAATTGAACTTGGGACCTCAGAGACTGCAGTGCAGCGCTCTACCAACTGAGCTAAATCCCAGCCCCACATGTAGCATTATTTTCACTTTATTTCAGGTTTTACAATGAATTTCTTCAGCATTCTATTTTTATTTCTCTTCTTACATTTATATAATTTTGTTTACAAGCTTTTTCTTAGTTGTGCAATAAAACTCTATCTTTTGCTTTCTCTCTTTCTTCCTAACAATATTCTCCTCTCTTCTTTTTCCTTTCTTCTATTTAAACTGCTGCTTGTTTTTCCCCTTTCCATGGCCCTCCTTTAATTTCAGACAATCACTATGTTTAATTTGACCCTGAGAAAATTTTAAATTGATAGCCTACTCTATATGATCATTGTCATTTTCTGTTCTATGGTCATCAGTGTTGTAGTAGTTGACATTAATTGGTTTTGAGTGTATTTCTATATCTGGTTTTGTCTGGTATTGTAACAGTTAGAGTGGTTTGTCTTCTCCTGAGTGGCACTGGGGATTGAGATCTCAAGAGAAAGCTCTCATTAAGAATATCCTCACATAAAACTGGAAAATATATCCATCCTAACAGATGCCTAAATCACAAAACAGAAACATAAGAAATGTGAAAAAGCAAAATGGCATATCTTCCCCCAAAGACCATAACTCATCAATTACTAAATCCAAAGATGAAAGAGTTGAAATGTCTGATAAACAATTCAAAAGTCTACTCAGAAAAAATGATAAATTACTTCAAAGAGGATACAAACAAGTAGATGAATGAAGTAAGGAAGTCAGTTTGAGGACATGGATAAGAAACTCACCAATGCAGAAGACAAAGTCAGCAAAATGGATGAGAAATTCAGTAATGAAATGAAGATTGTGAAACAAACAAACAGAAATTTTGGAAATGAAGAACTCAATAAATCAAATAAAAAATACAGTGGAAAGAATTACTAGTAGACTAGATGATGTAGCAGAAACAATATTAGGGATGGATCACAAGGTCTAGAAAATAGTACATTCATTTCAATAAAGAAAAGAAAAAAGGGAACATGACCACAATTTCTAAGACCCCTGGGACATGATAAAGAGATAAAACTTAAGAATTCAGGGACTAAGTGAAGGTGCTGAGATTTAAAAATTAAAGGCACAGAAAACCTATTTAGTGGATTTTTAGTAGAAAATTTCCTAAATCTAAGGAAAGAAATGGACATCCAAACACAATAGGCATTTAAAACTCAAAATCTACATAATCAAAAAAGAATCTCTCCATCACACATTATAGTTAGAATGAAAAAAACAATGCTAAAAGATACAAGAGAAACACACCAACTCACAAAGGCAAATCCATCAGAATAACATTAAACTTCTCAGTCCTAACCCTAGAAGCCAGGAAAGTATGGTCTGACATGTATCAAGTCCTAAAAATAAATGTCAACCAAGAATTTTATATCCAGCAAAGTTATCTTTCAAAATTAATGGAGAAATAAAGGCCCTCTAACAGAAGCATAAACTTAAAGAATTAATTGCCAATAAGCTAGCATGGCAAAAGGCACTTAAAGGAAGTGTATGCATGGAGAAAGAAGGAAGACAGACACAAATACAAAAGCTTAGCAAGGTGTACATACCATGAGAAGAGCATACAAACAGAAGAGACCTAAAAACGTAGCAAGTTTGTCTCACTTAATAAATGAGTAAACACCTAATATGAACAGGGGAGAAAGCAAAGAACAATTAATACTTCAACCAACTAAGAAAATATCCAACAAAATTACAGGAAACACAAAAATCCTCTCAATAATAAGGTGCAATGTAAATGGACTTGATCATCCAATTAGAAGACTCAGGCTTGATGACTAGATTAAAAGACAAGACCCAAGTATTTGTTTTCTCCAAGAAACACCCCTTACTGTGAAAGACCCACAGACTGAAAATGAAAGGATGGAAAATACCTTACCAAGTATGTTGAAGCCAGAAGAAAGGGAATTGTTATGATAATGATATATTACATAGATTTTAAGTCTAAATTGGTCAAGAGAGATAAAGAATGTCACTACATCCTAGTAAAGGGTACAGTCCATCATCAAGAAGATGTAACAATTGTTAATAGTTATGTACCAAACATTGGTGAAACTAATTCAATTAAACTAACATTATTGACATAAATGGACAGACACAGATAAGATAGTAGTGGGAGATATCAATACTCCATTCTCATCAATAGATCATTCAAACAAAAAAAATCAGCAAAGAAACATCAGAGTTAACTTGGACTTAAGAGATATCTACAGAATATTCCTTCCAACATCTGTGGAATACACATTCTTTTCACCAGCCCAGAGAACTTTTTCTAAAATAAACCATATGTTAGGTTAAAAAAAGGCAAGTCTTAAAAGTACAAAAAAAATGAGACTCATTCCTTACATCCATTCAGATCATAAAGGAATAAAACTAGAAATCAACAGCAAGACAAACAAAAAATATAAAAATACATAGAGACTGAACAAAACATTCTACAATGAAGAAATCATAAAGGATATTTAAAAATTCCTTGAACCAAATTAAAGTTAAAACATTATCTACCAGAACCTTTGGGATACAGCAAAGGAAGTCCTAAGAGGAAAGTTTATAGCTATGAGTGCTTCTATTAAAAAATCAGAAATGACTGGGGTTTAGCTCAGTTGGTAGTGTGCTGCTCTGTGCTCTCAGAGGCCCCCGCCTCCATCCCCAGCACCTCAAAATGGGAGAAGAACCTGGCAATCCACTTCCAAAGCAATCCCCAAACAATCAGCCATTGAAAACCCTATGAAGGTCACCATAAGTAGGACTCGACTTGATGGCACCTAATAACAACAATAATACAAAATGAGGGTGTAAATTAATGAAAAGGAGACTAAAAGAACAATACAAGAATCAATGAAACAAAGAGTTGGTTCTTTGAATAGATAAATAAGATTGACAAGCCCCTAGCCAAACTAAACAAAAGAAAAAAGGAAGATCCAAATTAATAAAATTATGAATGAAATGAGATCACTACAACAGATGAAATTTAGAAGATAATTAGGGAATACTTTGAAAATGTATATTCCAAGAAAATGGAAATTTTAGAAGAAATGGGTAAATTGATTCACACATACCACCTGCTAAAACTAAATAAAGAAGACATAAAAAAGTTAACAGATCTATAATAAGCAACGATATTGAAGTAGTGTTAAAGATTTTCCCAACAGAAAATCTTCCAGGACCGATGAATTGACAGCCAAATTCTATCAGACTTCTACAGAAGAATTGACACCTGTGCTGCTCAAACTATTCCATAAAAGAGAAAGAGAATAAATACTTTAAAACTTGCTCAATAAAGCCAGTATCACCCTGATACCAAATTCACATATGTACACAACAGAAAAAGAAAACTGTATACCAATTTCCCTGATGAACATGGATGTAAAAATTCTTACTAAAATACTTGCAAATTGGATTCACCAACATAAAAAAGATCACATGGCAAGATCAAGCTGGTTTCATTCCAGGGACGTAAAGATGGTTCAACATTCACAAATCAATTTATGTAATATAGCACATAAATAGATGCAGGAACGTAAAACATATAATTTTCTTAAGAAATGCAGAAAAAATCTTTGACAAAATTCAACGTCCTATCCTAATAAAAGCCCTGAAGAAACTATGAATAGAAGAAACATACCACAACATAATCAAGGTAACATATGACAAACCTATAGCTAACAGCCATTGAAAACCCTATGAGGGTCTCTATGAGTTGGATACCAACTCGATGGCACCTAAAAACAACAACATAGCTAATATACTAAATGAAAAAACTAAAAGCATTTTCTCTAAAATTAGGAATGCGATAAAGGTATCAACTCTCTCCACTCTTATTCAATATAGTGGCAGAACTCAGTCACAGCAATAAGGGAAAATAAAAAATATGTAACCAGTAAAAGAAGTGACATTATCACTGTTTGCAGGCGATATGATCTTATACCTAAAATACTCTAATGACTCTACCAGAAATTTCTTAGGTTTGACAGTTTCTGCAAAACATTTAAAAATCAATATCATTTCTATACACCAATAACAAACAAGAAAAGGAAGGAACTTAAGAAAACAATTCCCTTTATGACAGCTTGAAAATGTAAAAAGTACCTAGGAATAAACTTATCCAAGGAAGTGAAAGAGTTCTACAATGAAAACTTCAAAACACTGAAGAAAGAGATTGAAGAAGACACTATGAAATGGAAAGACTTTCCTTCCATGTGGATTGGCAGAATTAATAATGTAAAAATGGTAACCTCTAGATTCAATCAATTCAATGCAATTCCCATCAAAGTGCCAATGACATTCTTCACAGACATAGAAAATGCAATCCTAAAATTCATATGGAAGCACAAAAGGCATAGAATAGCCAAAGTAATCCTGAATAGAAAGAGTAATGTGTGAGGCATCAAAATACATGACATCAAATTATATATTAGAGAGCCATATTAACAAAATCAATAATGTACTGGCACATAAAGAAACATGTAGACAAATTGAATAGAATACAGGCCCAAGAAATAAATCCACACAGATATAGCTACCTGATTTTCAACAAAGTTACCAAAAACATACATTGGAGAAAAAAGATTCTTCAATAAATGGTACTGAAAATACTGGGTATCTACATGTAGAATTAAACTAGATCCCTATCTCTTACCTAGGATCTCTTACCAAAACCAGTAGAGGAAAGAACAAAATAAAGATCAGAGCAGGAATTAATGAAATTGAAATTAAAAGAAGAATACAAAGAGCTGATGAAACAAGGACCTAGTTTTTTGAAAAGATAAACAAGATCAATAAACCTTTAGCCAAATTAACCAAAAAAGAGAGAAGGTTCATAATAAGAGAATTAGTGAAGAAAAGAGAAACATTAAAACAGATACCAATGAAATGCAGAGAATTATTACAGAATTCTTTGAAAAATTATATTCTAAAAAACTGTAGAACGTAGATAAGATAGATAAATTCCTAGACACATATGAACTAACAAAAGTAAGTCAAGAGGATATAAACTATGAACACATCATATTGTACAGGAGAAAATACAAATTTTATTTGTCTCTTAAAAATGAATTAAAATAAAGTGGACATAATCAACATGTCACATTCACTAGGCTACTAAAAGACTTCAATATGATTTCAAATGCAAAGATCTTGGCTCAATGTCTGGCACATAATAACTGTTCAAGTAGACTTAACTATAATTATTAAAGAATTAAATTTACTGACTTATTTATATCATAATACCTATCAATAAAAGGTGTGGGTCTATACTTCTACTTGGAAGACTTGTATGTATGAGAAAAATCTCCATCTTATTTAGCTTTTCTCAACTGCCTCCTTTCAAAGTCATTCTGGTCTACTGAGAAAGTGATCTATTTTGACTATTTTCTTTCTTTAGTAGTGAACATATGAAGAAAATTATGATGTAAATACTAGTCATTTACTGCAGGACAACAAGCCTTTATCATACTATATACAAATTATAGGGAAAAAATCTATTGGCCAAATAAATATAATCTTGCATATTCAGGTATTTAGACTGGTTCCTTTCACCCTCATTCTTAATTAGGTTGTACATTACCTGAAGCTTATTTAGGATTTAATTCATCACATCCCTTCAGTCCATAGCTTCCATATTAATCTTCCTAAAAATTTGGTCTTAAGCCCTTCCAGATCTTTTATCTCCCTAATTGTTGTTGTTGGGATACTAAATTTGATGTTCAAGGCAGCATGTTACAGAGACAAGCTTATTTGGCTTAGACATAAAATACATATGTTTCCTTGGTTCCTAATAAAATGTATCATGGGTATTAAAATATAAAACTGTGTATCTAATGTATTAGGCTGTCTCCATTTTTCCCAAGAGAAAACATACCCCTAACCCCTCCCGAAGAACTTTTAGACCAACATGGATATATAAACTTTTATGGCTTTAGATGATATAGTTGATGATACTTTTATAATATTAATAAGAAAGTACATGTTATTTATTATGTTTGATAAAAGTAGAGAACATATTGGAAATGCAGGAGTGTTTTTTTACTGTGATGTTTCATGAAGCATCTTTAATCACTTTGTAAGTAGCTTTGATGTCACTTTTTTCATTGTCCTTCAAAACACATTTTTGTTGTCTAACAGTTTTCTTCAAAACACACTATCTCCATTTCCAGCTACACAAAGATAAAGTACTTTGTAAGTACTTGTATTGTTCATTATTAAAATTTTATCCCATGCTATACTCACTCACTTGCTAGTAAGAAAATATTTTTATTTTTCCATTTTCTTTTAAATGTATATTTGTCGATTCAATAGCATGAATACTTACTGATTTGTATATGTGCATATGTGTGATCTGTAAAAATCTCATTAACAATGGGCATGTAGCAAGTAAAAGCATAGTCATAACCCAAGATATAATTTAACAATGTTTGCCTACATTTTATTCAATTGATTTCTTCAGGAAATATCCTTATAGATTTAAAACTGCAATCATGTTTCTTCTAAACAGCATTACTTTGTGCCAAATAAAACATTTGAGAATGCTTGGTAAAGTAAGAGATGTTTCAGTGTAATTTAAGAGACTTTGAACAAATTTCAATGTAAGGACCCATGCCTATTACTATTACAGTGCTAACTTATGTGGAGTGGGAGCAGCTGCATATAATCAGATTCTCTCACACACTGCAAACTTTAGGTTGCGGTACTGGAGATAAGTATAATGAGAATATTGAATATTCATTTGTTTCCTCATTGCTTCATTCTTTTGTTCACTGATTTCTTGATTTTTATAAATGCATTCCAAAATATTTATTCTTAATGTAAAGGATGTTATGCATAGAAATAATCTCAAAGAGTAGTGAACAATATTCAGTGATTGGATTTAGGGACAAAGAAAGGAATAAAAAAAGAAATGACTCCAGGGACTTCAGATTTAGGAGGCTAGAAGCAGTGGTGCCTATAATAGAAAGGGGGAAACAGTCATGAGGAGCTGGTTTATGTGGGAGTAGATAATGAGTTCCATTTGGGATATTTAATTTTGAGACTGATGGGGGCACACTTAATTGGAGATGTTCTGTATGTGTAATGATATTAAGAAGGGGAAAAATTCAATTATAGCTCCACCAAATTATATCAGCTGTGTCCAAATGATATTGATTGCCTGTGTGTATAGCTGATGTGTGGTGTAGTGGAGCTGAATGCTACTAAGTTCCCCTTCAGTTCTATTTTCTTTGCACTGATGAAGAATATGGATGGTGACACAGCAGAAAGAGGTCATGCTTAGTTGCTCTCTCTTACTCTTCTTCTAACTGCTCTTCTATTTCTCCTACTGCAAATTGATCATTCTGTGCCATGTTCAACTGATTGACCACAGTAATTAAGGGTTTCAAATCCACTGTAAACATGGAAGTAGTTGGAAAACCAATGGTTATTGTAGAAATATATGATGATGTATTATTATTATGTCTATTTTTCTACTCATAGAAGTCGGAGCATAGGAACTTTCATTAAATACCTGGGTCACAAGGAACTTTTGTTACAGGTTGCTGTTGTTAGGTATCATTGAGATGGGTCTAGATCATAGCAACCCTCATAGAGTTTTCAATGGCTGATTGTTCCAAGATTATTTCAGGAGTGGATTGTAGAATCCTTCTCCCATTTTTGTGGTGCTGGGGATAGAACCAAGGTCTTCAGAAAGTGTGGAGGAGCCTTCTACCAACCAAGCTAAATTCCAGCCCTTTTGTTTCATGTTGTTGTTGTTAGATGCCTTCGAGTCGTATCCAACTCATAGCGACCCTTATAGGGTTTTCAATGGCTTATTGTTTCGGGATTGCCTCAGGAGTGGATTGCCATGTCCTTCTTCTGTTTTTGTGGTGCTGGGACTTGAACTCAGGACCTCAGAGACTGCAGAGCAGCACTCTACCAACTGAGCTAAATCCCAACCCTTTATTACATTGTTGTTGTTGTTAGGTGCCCTCAAGTTGGTATCCAACTCTTAGCGACCCTACCATACAATAGGTGAAACACTATTTTCAGTGTTTCTCTGCTTTTCATAGGGTTTTCAATGGAATATTGATTTTTGGGAGTGGGTTGCTAGGTTCTTCTCCTAAACCTACAGTACCTGATGTTTCCAGGGGTTCTCCCATCCAAGTACTAATCAGGCCTGACCTTACTTAGCTTCTGAGATCTGACAGGATCGGATGCCACAGGGTTAGGGCTGTAGGCTTTGTTACATAGGCAGCTCAAATATTATATAAATTATTTCTTAGCAGACTAAGATGATTTAAATGTCCTCACAATCCAACCATAACTTGCTTTTCTACTCCCATTTTCACAACTTCCCCTATTGAACATTTCAGAAACATATAATTACCCATTATTCTTCCAAGACACCATGAGACTGCAGTCCTCTGAGCTTTTGTACATGCTGGTCTTGACGGATAAAAGATCTCAACATAAAACCAGAAACGTTAAAACTTGTAGAAGGCAAGATAGGCAACACACTCCATCATATAGGCTTAGGAAAGTATTTCCTTAATAGGACTCCAATTGCTCAAGAAATTGCAACATAAATAGATAAATGGGATTACATGAAATTAAGAAGCTTCTGCATAGCAAAAGAAACAATTAACAGAGTCAAGGAAACCCCCACGGAAGGGGAAACAATTTTCACATTTTATACATCAGACAAAGGTCTAATTACTAGAATTTATAAAGAACTCAAGAAAAAAATCCCCAAAAAACAAACAACCCAATACACAAATGGGCAAAGGAACTGAGTAGACAGTTCTCAAATGAAGAGGTCCGTAAAGCCATGCAACACATGAAAAAGTGCTCAACATCCCTAGCCATTAGGGAAATGCAAATCAAAACAACTCTGAGATTTCACCTTACACCAGTAAGAATGGCCAAGATCA
Source organism: Pedetes capensis (assembly GCA_007922755.1). Taxonomy (NCBI): domain Eukaryota; kingdom Metazoa; phylum Chordata; class Mammalia; order Rodentia; family Pedetidae; genus Pedetes; species Pedetes capensis. The sequence continues at coordinate 6,314 of VMDO01032658.1, read as the reverse complement.
ATAAAACAAACAACAACAAATGCTGGCGAGCTTGCGTGGAAAATGGAACACTCTTACGTTGTTGGTGGAGCTATAAATTGGTGCAACCACTGTGGAAATCAACATGAAGGTACCTCAAAAAAACTAAAAATAGATCTACCATATGACCCAGGTATAACACTATTGGGAATTACCCAAAGGGAGATGGGTCATCATACCACAGAGACACCTGCATCTCCATGATCAATGCAGCACTTTTCACAATAGCAAGGATATGGAATCAACCAAAGTGCCCTTCAACAGAAGAATGGATAAAAAAAACTATGGTATATATACACAATGGAATACTACTCAGCAATCAAGAAAAATGAAACAAGGTCATTCGCAGCAAGGATGGAATTAGAGAAAATTATTTTGAGTGAATGAACACAAGATCAGAAAGAGAAACAACACATGTTCTCACTCATATGAGAGAGCTGACTCAAAATTACAAGAAGGAAAAATCCTATTTATAGCATTTTTAATGGTTGATCATTTTGGGATTGTTTTGGTAGTGGGCTTCCAGTTCTTTCTCCCATTTTTACAATGCTGGGGATCAAACCAGGGTCTCTAAGCATGCAGAGTGGCACTCAACCAACTGAGATAAAATCCAGCCTACTAATGAGTATATGAGTACTGACAATGTGCATGAGTGAAGACAGTTAACAGAATATAACAGATGAATTGGCCAACTGTGAAGTTATATAATTGTTCACATAGGCACATTTAAATTAGTTATATTAATTTATATTCCATCATAAAAATTGATTTCATATTGTTCTGAAACTCAAATATCTGTAGTATCAATGCAGATAAAGTATATAAAGGAAATCAGCCCAGTGGTAGCTGTAACAAATTAGGTTGTGCTTGCCCATCTAAAGTGGACAGTCCTCATTTGGGCCCAAACAATTGTTACTAGTAAGAAAAGGATGCCCTTGACTTTCTAGACTTCCCAGTTTTTCAGGAAGGAAAGGAGCTTGGATTTTTCTATCCTGTCTGATAAGCCAGTCTCCTTATTGCTATGGGTACAATAGCATGTTTAAATGAGATTCTATTAGAATAAGGAATTATACTATACAAGTTGCGCTCACCAATCCATTCCTATCAAATCATTATTTATTATTAGTGCTGATGCTCTGTTGTGAAAGGTGTATGTGTATAAAATTGTATTGTAAGCTCATACAATAAATTAAAGCATATATAAGAAAAGTAATGATGATGTGTGTGTGGCTTTCAGTTTCAGAGAAAGTTCTGAACTTATCCACAATTCCTCAACACATTTCCAGCCTACAGGGGAAAAAATACAAAGGGAAATGGCAATATAATCAATATCACACATCCAAGGCATTTGAAATACAAAAAGAATAAAGGGACAAGGTTAACCGTTTGAATAAATATCGCAGGGGTAAAGAAAGGAAAGTCACGGGTACACATTGAGAGGAATGCAATTATAAATTGGTGTTCCTAGGAGAGAAGGGCAAGAGGACTTGGAGATTAATTTGCACTGCAATGAGTTTGAATGATGGATGCAGAAACCAAAGAATGTTCATATCAGATCTGCTGGTCAGAGGTACATCTGGCTCCCACTTCCAAAGCTACAGTTGAAAAAAAATAAGTGATTTCAGAAGTGAAGTATCATTTTGCACATAAAACTTCTGAGCAAACTGATTTCCTAGAAGCTAGAGGTGGGGATGCACATACTAATTTTCTGTCAAGAGAATCAAGTTGATACCCGAGGGAAAGAAAAATTGTGATCCTTTCTGATGTAGCTTCTTGAATACTCTAAAACCATCTCCAGGACATGGAAAATGAACTTTATCTGAACTTAGATTATTAAAATTCCCCTGAAGGGCAATATACCTATTTCTTTCTTTTACTTTGAGATAAGTATGCTGAAAAGTGAAAACATTTTTAATTGAGGAGGAAATGACTGATCATAGATCTTTCCCCACTCTGATAAAAATCTATATTTTTAAATGTATATAAGCAAAAATAATTGGAAACATAAAGGCACTGAAAGCTTTAAAGGTGTAAGGGAGATAATGCCTTGAGAACAGGGAGCCTGAAGTAGAAACTAGGAACATTAATAAAAAGTTTACTCAATTTACATTTTGACTCAGAGCTCACACACCAAGGGAGCAATAGGGAAAGTCATGGAAATTTATAATTTTTACACCTACCACTAGTGGGGGTAGATGATTTGATGTGAGGAAATGCTGCTTTATTTATTCTGGGCATATTAAAGTGAGCTGGAGGATTTAAATGAACTGTAGGAAATTCAATGGAACAGCTAAATTGAATGACTAAGGAGCTAGAAGATCTTAATCTGTGTAAAGCTGAAAGAAGAAAATATGCAGTTTAGCTCCGTGCTAATGAAAGGAAAGAGATAACACTAAAAATAACTGAATGGTACAAGCTTCAAGGCAGCAGAGGAGTTCTGGCACAAATGGATCTATCCAGAAAAAAAAAAGAGACTTAATTACACAAAGGAAAAACTGTTGACTGTGAGAAAAAGTGTCCTCAGATTAAATGAGTACTGCCGAATGGGGAACCATCACAGAGGCAGTGACAAGGATGTTATCCTGAAGTTTGAAGTAGCTAAAATGAGACATGTTACCAGAAAACCCATTACAGAATAAATACCCACACTGGTCCTAAGTAGATAGGTGCACATCAACATAGGGAGGCGAATTGCAGGGCAGGTCTAACACCAGAAAACGGGATGATGAGTCAGAATTTGGGTCATTGTCACAATGACATTGGGTATAGTCATGCTGAATGTACTTCTCCATTACTTGGATTCATTTCTGACTATTCTGCTTCAGTGGAATGTCTCAGAGACTCATTTCATTACTATATAATGTAAGGTGATTTTTATAGAGTTAAGGCAATCATAAAGATTATCAGTGAATCAATGAATATGGATAGCCATTATCAAACCATTGGGTTGACAGTTGTAGTCAAACTAATGAGAAACATTTACAAGTACATTATAAATCTCACTCAAATAGATTCATCTCTTCTAGAAACATAGTAGGAAACGCTAAGCTTCAAGATGTATGTAATAATATTTTAAAAAACATGCTGTGTCATGCTTCGAATCCTGTGCTTGCCTCTAACCCTTAATTTTCAATCATTTTCCCTTCTTGTTATGTGATATTTGATGCATAAAAGCATATGTGAAATATGTGTAAGGTATAGAACATAATAACATAACCCATATCTGAACTAAGAACTGAAATATTAGCAAGAATTTGCACTTGAACATAATGTATATGCTCCTACACTAGACTTTCATTGTGTTGCATTCTTCCCCTTGCCTAGGGTCAACTAACTTACAGAATCTGGTGACTGTCATATGGTTGTCTTTGCTTATTTGTTGATTTTCTGCAAGCTTTTTAGGTTTGTCACATATGTATATATGTCAAAATTATATGCTAATTAGGTCTTCCTATCCTTGAGCATTCTGGAATGCTATCTAATATAGGATCAGTACTCTACAGCCTGTGGGACAGACAACATTTTTTGCAAATAACACTTTTTAAAACTCATTCATATCCAATTCACTCATATTTTCAATGGCTTTGGTGCTACAACAATATTGTCAAGTATCTGTTATAGATAACAAGTAGCCTTGACCCTTAAATATTTCCTATCCACCTTCTAAAGTCTAAACTAAAAGTCATTGTCAGATATCTACACACATAAAAATCTCTTCTAGAAACATAGTATGAAACACTAGCCTTCTAATATGTATGTAACAATATTTTAAAAAAACATGCTGTGCCATGCCTCAAATCCTGTGCTTGCCTTTAACCCTTAATTTTCAATCATTTTCCTTTCTTATTATGTAATATTTGATGCATAAATACATAAAAATGTGTGTAGATATCTGACAATGACTTTTAGTTTTGTGTGTGTTTGTTTAAGTACTGGAAAGTTGATCTCATGGCATCAGGTATGTTAGCAAGTGCTCCACGACTGAGCTACATCCTCAGACCATTTTCAAAATTTTGAGACAGAGTCTCACTAAATTGTACCAGCTGCCTCTGGCCTCAAACTTGTGAGGCTCCTGTCTCAGCCTCCCAAGTCTCTGGGATTACAGGCATAAGCCACTATACCCAGCATGAGTGTACTTTTAATTAAACAATACACTTTTATGGTCATTCCATGTTCTTACCAATACCTGTAGTTCCTTATTTACACTGCTATATAATATTCCAAGGTATGATCATGATATAACTATTTACTATTATAAACACTGCAGCTATTAAAGTTCTGTAACCTCTCCTTGAAGAGTCCATGTAAACACATTTCCTAATTTAGTGTTCTAACTTTTTTCCTGAACATTCTATGGAACAAACCATAGACTACAGAGACAAAAACCAAATTTCATCTTCCCGTAACAACCACTGTTTGTAATGTTTTTCTTTTTTCCTCTTTTGCTATGAAATTCCTCATACATTAACAACATAATAGGATTACTATCTCCTCAGCTTTCTTTTACTTCCTGAATATTTAGTGATTCATAAATTTCATTTTAATGATTTTACTAGAAATAATTAAATGTACATAATCAGTGGGGATGGAGGTAGGAAGATATAACAGACAAGCAAAAGGAATGAGCAAAATTTAAGAAAGTTTATTAAGCTTCTGAAATGTTTACAAAGTTTTAATACATGTACACTATTTTTGGTATTTGTGAAAAAACACTGTCCATCAACTACAGGCTATTTCATACTTGTACTTGAGTCTCTTAATCCCATCACAAGGAAGCATTTTCTATTATTTAAAACCCTACCTTTCCCACCCACTTTCATTCAGGGAATATTGCTACATCTGAAAACCTCTTTTGAAAGCTTCCTAGAAGCACTATTCCCTGCTCCTAGTCATTGGGCCTCTGGTTTTCTTTGTTTCTTTATCTTTTCTTCCTTCCTCTCTTTATTCCTGAATTATGATTCCCCAAAAAGTGAGTCAGCCACTGCATGAATCTCCTTAAATAATGGCATGAGAAGGAAATAAGCCCCTAAGTGTGGGCGGGGAAAATTCTGGGGATACTTCTGGCCAAATAGTTTTGTGCCATCATAATGTTTACAACAGCAGAATATTGAAAAGTTAGCTAGAAGACTTGTACTCAGTCTCAATTTCTGGTAAAAGAAAACTGTATATAAGAGTATCATTGCAGGTGCTTGTGTTATAGTCATTGTGTCTATGATAATTTGAGTTTTCTATTCTCCCATAATATACTCATGCAAGGATTTGCCAAAACAATTTCTACAACCACTAGGCCTACAGATATTACACAATAAACTTTTCATTGTCAAAATATGAAATGCTATAATAACAAAGAGAAATAGGAATTCTCACAAGAGTTAATGTGCTGATGTGCACAGTAAATTTGTTAAGATGGTAGAGAGTCTATGTAAATTCTTCCAAATCAACTTAACCGGGGTGTTGTCAGGAGAAGGATAAATGCTATAATCAGGGAGAATGGAAGTTTGTTAAAGGGGTTATCAACAGACATGTGGTCAGAGTTAGAAAAACCAAGAAGGGATGGTGAGAACAACAGAGTCAATGACAAATGTAAGAATCAAGGGGTAGGAGATTTTGTACACTAGAGAGCCAGGACCAAAAGAAATGCAAGAGAGAGCTAGCAAAAACTGGCATCTTTAGTCAAGGGACAGAGCCAATATATGGAGATCCTATCAGAGCCAGGAAAATTAACACTCTGCCTTCTTCATACCCTCTGAGCTTTTGCCCCAGCCTCTTTCAACTGGAAACTATAGGGCCAGGGACCTCTTTGATTCAGTTCCTAAAGGATAGCTTTTAGGACACACAGCAGGATGAAAAAGCATGTACAGTCAATCAGAAAGGACAGAAGGAAATAATTTGCACATTAAAAATTTTTTCCCTCATCTTAATCTAGTATGTTGAGTTTTTTTGCCCCTTTAAATCCATTTGTTCCCAAAGACTAGGGATAACTAATATTATTGAGGAGTCGATAAATATCCTTCAAACACAATTCCTGATACCTTGTCAGAGCCATTGGATGGATGGATGGATGGGGGGTGTTGATGGCTAGGGAGATGAATGTCAGTCCAATCAATTTATTGTATTAAATATGTTTTTTTCCGGGTGCTGTGGCGCAGCCTGTAATCCCAGCGGCTTGAGAGGTGGAGGTAGGAGAATCGCAAGTTCAAGACTAGATGCAGTCTGTGTAACTTAGTGAGACCCTGTTTCAAAAAGTAAAAAAAATGGGCTGGGGGCTCAGCTCAGTGGTCCAGCACTTGTAAAGC
>VMDO01032657.1:0-18732 GCA_007922755.1 Pedetes capensis | reverse complement strand
ACGGCACCTAACAACAACAACAACAACAATTACAAGAGGTGTTCACCGGGCGCGGTGGTGCACGCTTGTAATCCCAGCAGCTTGGGAGGTGGAGGCAGGAGGAGGATTGCAAGTTTGAGACCAGAGGCAGTCTGTGTAACTTGGTGAGACCCTGTCTCAAAAAGTAAAAAAATGGGCTGAGGATACAGCTCAGTGGTCCAGCACTTGCAGAGCATGCAAGCGAGAGGCCCTCGGTTCAACCCCCAGTACCACAAAAAAAAAAAAAAAGGTGGTCAAAGGGGTTACCATAGCAGAAGCAGCAGGACTTACTAGATCTTCACTTATGCACGTCACATGTAGGACTACATCTCTCAAACTTATCATAAATCCGTGTGATTGTTAAGCATGTTGGAGGCTCTGTTCCATGCTCACGCCTCCATTGTCATTGTACTTCCACCACATTCTCGATTTTCAAATACCACTTCAAATGGTCTCGTGCTCCTTGAATGACAACCATGCTTCTGCCATTTTCTTTGTCCTGCCTGTTACATGGTGGCTAGCACTGATTTGAGTAGCACCATCTTTTGAACTGGGAGAAGGACCTGGCAACCCCCTCCCAAAAATCAATCTGCCATTGAAAACCCTATGAACAGCAGAGAAGCACTGACAATAGTGTTTCCCCTGTTGTACAGAGGGTCGCTGTGAGTCGGATACCGACTCGACGGCACCTAACAACAACAACAACAACAATCTTTTGAACAAACATCATACTACACATGGCTACCGTGATTCAATTCAACTTCAAAAAGTAACACATAGACAACACCTCTCAAAATATGTGGATGTTTTTGGCACCCCCATGTGTATACATTTTTTGGCACTGGCAGCATATATAAAATGTGCTTTTGAGTATATTCACCCCTAAAATTGACTTATGTACTTCCGTGGTGCTGGGGATTGAACCCACGGCCTTGGGGGTGCTATATAAGTGCTATACCACGGAGCTACATCCCCAGCTGAGTCCTTCCTGTCATGATTAAAAGGCTGGTCCTGCATTTGCTGTTTCTGCTTCTTCCAGAACTCTGACTCTACTTCTCCTGAGCTAAAAGGTCAAACCAAGCAGTATCCTAAAAAGGGAGACTCTTATTCTGGTCACATAAGTAAAAAAAGCTTGATAACTTGGAGTTGGCATCAAATCCCACACGCATTCAGGTAACAGGCTGCTGTGTATGCAAACTCATCAAAGACCAGCAGCAGCTCTGGGAGGCAGGTGAAGTTATCTTTCTGTCTCACAGAGGAGGAAAATGAGGCACTGGAGTTCACTACCCATAAAATTCCACCCCATGAGATTCTTTTGAAAATTTAAATGATTCAGGGAGGGGGATCAATAGGTGAATCCCAGCAATTTTTAGGACCAGCAAAATAATTCTGTATGGTACCACATTTATCAAAACCCATAGAACTGTAGAACACAGAGTGAAACCAAATGTCAACCTTGGATGCCAGTTAATAATAACGTATCAATATTAACTGATCAATTGTAACAAATGCAGTACATTCATTCAAGAGGTCAATAATAGGGAAAATTAGGGGGTTGGTATATGGGAACTCTGTACTTTCTGCCCAAATTGTCTGTAAACCCAAAACTACTCTAAAAACTAAAGTCTATTTATTTTCAATTACATGAGATAATATGTTTAAAGCATTTGCACAGTGGCAGACATCTTAGCTGCTGGCGTTTTCATCATTGTGTCTGGAGCCTGGGATTTGAATTAGTTTTCCCTCACAGAACCCAATGAAGCCAAATAGCTCCTTCCAGACTTTACACCAAAAAGAACATTTCGGCTGGTCCACTGTCCCCAGGACCACATTCCTTTAGATATACTGGAAGTACGTGTCCAGCAGACAAATTTATGAAATTGCTAAGTATTCACCAGACACCCTGTTTTTCTTGTCTGGTGGTCATGTTGCCCTGTGGCCAATGTGGCAACTGAGCTCCCGTAGCCTCGATGACATCTAAGTCACTGCATGACTATTCTCATTGAGGGGACACTCTCCCCTGGCCTTATATCCTCATGTCTTCCCAGGTGTCCCCTCCAAGGTTCCTCAGAGAAACGGAAACAATAGGATACTTAAAATAAGACTTATTTTGACAACTTGGCCCGTGTCACCACGGGGACTGGCAAGCCTCAGATCTGCAGGGCTGGCCAGCGGGCTGGAAACTCAGGCAGGGTTTCTATGTTACAATTATGAGACAAAAGTCTGTCTTCCCTGGAAACATGGTTTTGCTTTTAAGGCCTTCAACTGATGGAGTGAGGCCCATCCATATTATGGGATGTCATCTTCTTTACTCAAAGTCAGATGAATGTCAATGTCAATAGCATCTACAAAATGCCTTCACAGCCGGGTGTGGTGGCGCACGCCTGTAATCCCAGCGGCTCGGGAGGTAGAGGCAGGAGGATCGCAAGTTTGACACCAGAGGCAGTCTGTGTAACTTAGCGAGACCCTGTCTCAAAAAGTTAAAAAAAAAAAAAAAAATGTGCTGGGGGCACAACTCAGTGGTCCAGCACTTGCAAAGCATGCAGGCATGAGGCCCTGGGTTCAACCCCAAGTACCACACACACAAAAAAGCCTTAACAGCAAAATCTACACTGGTATTTGAGCAAACAACTGAGCACCATAGTCTAGCCCAGACGCCACATAAAATGTAATCACTATAACCACTTTCTTAAACAAACAAAAATATGGGTGCATTTGAAAAATGTCTGCATGTCAAATTCTCTTAAGGAGAAGCATTGGAAAATTGCCATCTGATGGGCAAGCCAATGGGTGGACTCTTTTGCACCCCTGCTGGCTGCCTCTTGAAGAAATGACTCTGCCCCATATGTGGCCCAGAACACCATACCACATGTTTGAAGAGATTTCAGGGTAGAGGATGCAGCCCTTCGGTCTCAGAACCTGCTCGCTTGATACAGAAATTTATTTGTTTGTATTAATTATTTCAGACACTCCTTATCACAACCAATCTGTGTTCTGTCCTGTCCCATCAATTGATTCGATACCAGAACCTCTTCCCAACCAGACACTGAAGAGCTGAAGTGACCTTGACTTTGAGGTGGAAAGGAGTTATGGGTGAATCTACTGCCGTAGGGCCATAGGACTTTATGTGAGGACATCTTCATCTCCGGTCAGTTCTTGGTCCTCAAATTCTCAGCACCAATCAGGCTTATCAACAAAGCTGATCAAGTAATGATCCTTCCCTGTCAGTGACTGCCATGAGCTGAGAGAAATCCAAGTTCAAAGCATGAAGAATAAGATTGGGTCATTTTAGCCAGGTGCCATGGCACACACCAGTAATCCCAGAGACTCACAAGGCGAAGGCAGGAGGATCACAAGCTCGGGGCCAGAGGCAGCCTGCATAGCTTAGCAAGACCCTGTCTCAAGATGTTTAAAAAGGAGTTGGGGCTGGAGGTGCAGTTCAGTGGTAGAGTGCTTGCCTAGCGTACGCAAAGCCCTGGGTTCAACTGCAGTATGGAAGAAAAAAAAATAAAAGATTGGGTCATTTTATCATGAAGTTCTTTGTACTATGTCCATAAGGAGTTGTTGGAATGTGGCCTGAGAGGTAGCAGGGATTGAGGGAACCATGACTGTAGAGCATTTTGAGGATGCCCAGTTGAGAAGGGATGAGTTGTCTGCATGGTTCATCATTCTGGGATGAACACAGGAGGGAGGCTAGAGAGAGATTTGCTTCAGGGGTCCAGAACCCTCAAAACTCTGCTACTGCCTGAGCTACCCCTCTGCCCTCTTTGGCCGTGTGGCAGCCTCAGCTTCCTGAGGAAGGCTCTGCTTGGGAGGCTCTCTCCTGGTGGGCTGCTCTTTGAGGCTGAGTAGGTCCCTTGAGGCAGGCCCACCATTTAGTGCTTGTGTCCCCTGGGAGCCCGGGTCAGAGAGCTGGGAGGCCCTGTGGAGCACTGAGCCTTCCCTGAGTACAAACTGCCACCCAACAGCCACGGAGAAGGCAAGATGTGTGGAAAGACATGAGTCCACATTGCTTGTCCATCAAAGAGTCAACACCAGGAGCTCTTGGGCCAAGGTGTCAAAAGACTGACCTTTTGTCACCCACCTGCTGACCTCAATGTGATCTCTGCAGGGTCTGATGACCAAAACCACATAGCAAGTGCTGCTGGGAAGGCCACATAACGCTTGTGGGAGACCTTGAAACTCCAAATGCAGGCGATGCCAGCTCTCAGCGTATGGTCATCTTACCCAGACAGACAATGCTAGCGATCAGGAAGCAGTCACAGGCCCAGTGTTCTGAAATGCTTGGATCCAGAAATGTTTCGAATTTCAGATTTTTTTCAGATTTTGCAATATTTGTAGAGACGTAATGAGCAATCTTGGGAATGAGACCCAAATATCAACACAGAATTCATTTATGTCTCATATATACCTTACACACACAGCCTGAAGGTGAATTTTAATATGCCTGCTTTTTGACTGCCACATGAGTCCAGGTTTGGAATTTTCTACTGTGGCATCATATGGATGCTCAAAAAGTTTCAGATTCGGGAGCATTTTGGATTTGGGATTTTCACATTAGGAATGCTCAACTTATATTTTCTTAACTGGACAGAGTAGTTGAGGGCAATTAGATAATTTGTTCTTTAAAAATATAAAATGAAATAAAATACCCAGATAATCACATTGTTGTTGCTGTTGTTGTTAGGTGCTATAGTGTCGTGTCTGACTCATAGCGACCCTTATAGGGTTTTCAGTGGCTGATCCTTTCAAGATTGCCTCAGGAGTGGATTGCCACGTCCTTCTCCCATGACAATCACATTAGAACACAAAAACTATCTGGGCTCCAGGCCACATGAATTGTGTCCTTCTCAGTGCCATTAGCCAGGGCCTGGGACTCCAGCTGCCTCTTCAGCCCCCCTAGGTGGGCACTATTCATTAGGTTCCTCTCCTCTGGGGAACTGACCACCTGCCTCTCTGCCGGCCACTGCTCCAGGGATGTGTTTAGGTGCTGTGACCTCCTGTCAGTTTATCCTTGAAGTGTCTCCGATTTTCCTGTGCTGTCAGTGGGATTTCAGAAGGAATGGGGATCAGCTCCTGAGCTCATCTGTCACATCTAATTCACGGTCACATCCGTGGGCTATAACTGATTCTTCATTCCCTGGTGTGAGTTTGACTATTCAATGAACTTCCAGGGAATTTTTTTTTTTTTTTTTTTTTTTGCAGTCCTGGGGGTTGAACCCAGGGCCTCCTGCTCGCATGTTCTACAAGTGCTAGACCACTGAGCTGCACCCCCAGCCCATTTTTTTTTTACTTTTTGAGACAGGGTCTCGCTAAGTTACGCAGACTGCCTCTGGTCTCGAACTTGCGATCCTCCTGCCTCCGCCTCCGGAACTGCTGGGATTTCAGGTGTGCACCACCGCGCCCAGCTTCTTTCAGGGAATTTTTGTGGGAAGAAGGGAGGGTGACCCCAGGAAATGCCAATGAACCCAGACACAAGCATCTGCAATCTCTCGCCCAGGAGAAGCCGGTTCCAAAAAACTCCTATCGGGACGACACAGGGAGGGCCCTGACTCAGTGCTATGACAGGGGAGGTGGAGGCATTGAGCACCTGCACGTGTCCACAACCCTCGCCCCCAAGAAAACGTCCTCCCAGTTGCCAGAGCTTCGTCACGAGCCCCATCACCACAGCGCAGACAGCCGTCTTCCGGGGCAGTCCCCGGCCTCATTCATTCAGTGTTTGGCGTTGCCGTTAACCTTCACCAGCCTCTTGCTCTGGGCCATGAGCTGTGCTAGGGACCTGGACATGAAGACAAACAGTAGGTGCAGAGGCAGAGCTGGCAGCACTTCCTGTGGTCACTGTGAGAGCAAAATGATCAGAAGGGTTGGTTCTACCTAGAGCAGCAGAGGAAAGTGAGGCAGAAGTTGAGTAGAAACATCCTGGAAGAATGAGCCAGAGTCACTCAGACAGAGAAGTCAAAGGAATAGCATAAAGAGGCAGGGGGTGGAAAAGAAATGAAGGACCCCTCAGAGAAGCGGCCTGTAAGTCATTATCACTTTAGTGTGAAACAAGGAAGTTTATTAAGTAGGGTTCAGTAAACCACAGAGCACTGGGGAGTTAAGCGGAGTAGCTGCCTATCAATAAATGTGATGTGTAGAAGCAAAACAAGCAGTGCTAGGCTCTCGCGTTCAGCTTTTGTGAAGCGGATCATTCAAAGCAGAGGCAACCGTTTTAGTAGACTGTGAGAGAATGAAAAGACCCGGATGCAAATATTTAGAAAACACAAAGCGCTCGCAGTCACATCCGTACATCTCGTTGTTCTTGTTGCAGCAGAGCACAGAGAACATTTATAAGTCAAGCATTGCAAAGACACCTTAGGATCGGAACGTTCACAGTTTGGCCAATTCTTATTCTGCATCTGGTCAAAGAGGCGGCAACTTTGCTTGCCAGAAATTGTTCTGTGACATAATTCTAATTTTACATTCGAACAGCATTATTCTCTCCTCTGGAACGTAGCCCTTGGACTCTAGGAGATGCTCGCTTTGCATGGTTGTTATGGAAAATTGCATTTCTTCACTGTTTTGTTTCAGGAAACTCATCTGCTCTGAGATGTGTATTGCAGGACACTCGCGTATTTGTCTATATTAAAATATGCAAGGCAGCATTGCAATAACTCATTCAATGTCGTGAACTCACTAATTTTATTCTGGAAAATCCATCTGTATATAAGGGACTTGACTTTCACACCTGAAAGTGTCAAGAGTTTAATCTCAAACAGACTGGCTTGAGAAATAAACTGGACTCTGGTCAGCTTCATTGCATTAAAACAATGCAAAATGAGTTTTCCACACAAACGCACGACATTTAGATGAGCAATCCTAAAGAAAAACTGCACAAGCAACCTTGAAGTCCCCCTTCTTCCTGAGAGCTCATTCCCATGCATTGCAAAGCTTCCCTCAACTCTCCTACGAACTGCCTGGGCCCTGCCCATTAACCTGGGGGGTCAGGGTGTCGTTTCTGGGGCCTGGGCTGCTCATCACCCATGGCAAGACCACAGCAGAGCAAAGAGGCCATTCTTAGCCTCGCTAGGCTACATGTTCCATGGAGCAAGAAACATATCCATTGTCACCTGTGTGTCCCCAACACCTCTGGCAGTGCTTGGCATGCAGAAAGAGAGCAACACATATTTGCTGAATGAATGAATCTGAGTGAATTGACTGATTCCAACGCTTCTGCCCTGTGGCATAGCAGAAGCAGTAGAATCTATCTTGGCTTCTTTTTGCCCGTGACACACCCAACCCCAGGGGACTATTTTGAAGAAAGCATTGTGTGATGGAATCCCCACCTCACCAGGGATAAGTGGAAACATAAACAGTCATAAAATGTCACAGTTGTCATCTGTGAGCTCCCTTGTTTTGCTGAGCATGACACACAGCCAGAGAGGAGACACAGGGGGCTCTGGCTCTCTTTTCCCAACTTGCCGGACTCTGCCATGCAGCAGACACAGAGGCCTGCGGTGACTGCTTGGGGACACACAGAAGCTCTGTCCTGCCGCAGCTTGCCTTCCAGTGAGCCCACATGGTCCCCCCCACACTCTCAGCCAGGCCTGCCCAGGCACACCTGAATCTCCTGGAAAGTTTATTAACGGTAAAGATGGATGAAGCCAGGCACGGTGGCGCACGCCTGTAATCCCAGCGGCCTGGGAGGCAGAGGCAGGAGGATCGCAAGTTCGAGACCAGAGGTAGTCTTTGTAACTTAGTGAGACCCTGTCTCAAAAAGTAAAAAAATGGGCTGGGGGTGCAGCTCAGTGGTGCAGCACTTGCAGAGTATGCAGGCATGAGGCCCTAGGTTCAACCCCCCAGTACCACACACAAAAAAAAAAAAAAAAAAAAAAAGGTAAAGGTGGATGCAATTCTCCACCAATGAATTTCAAAGCTAGGAGAGAAACATCATCAGAATTACCAGGACTAGCCAGGTGCGGTGGCGCACACCTGTAATCCCAGCGGCTTGGGAGGCAGAGGCAGGAGGATCACAAGTTGGAGACCAGAGGCACTCTGCATAATTTAGCGAGACCCTGTCTCAAAAACAAAGTTAAAAAATGAGCTGAGGGTGCAGCTCAGTGGTCCAGCACTTGCAGAGGATGCAAGCGCGAGGCCCTGGGTTCAAGCCCCAGTACCACCAAAAAAAAAAAAAAAAAAAAAAGAAAGAGGTAAAGATGGATGCGATATTCCACCGATGAATTTCAAAGCTAGGAGAGAAACATCATCAGAATTACCAGGACTGTGGCACACTAACACTGTCTCAAAGTCCTTCTCCACGAGCTACCCATTAATCTCAAAGGATGGAAGGGCTTTACAATGGAGATGCTTGCCAAAGACCACCCTGACCAAACGATCAAAGTCACCATTGCCAGCTGTGAAGCCAAACAGCAGCAGAGGCCTCCCAGATTCCATGCACAGAGGACACAGGCTCACTTCTGTCATAGGACCACCCAGGGTGTGTCACCTGAATCCAGTCATGAGGAATCATCAAACAAACCCAACGTGAAGGATATTTTGAAAAAAAAAAAAAAATCACTGACCCCATCAATAATGCAGACTGGGATTTAGCTCAGTTGGTAGAGCACTGCGCTGCAGTCTCTGAGGTCCCGAGTCCAATTCCCAGCACCGCAAAAATAGGAGAAGGGCCTGGCAATCCACTCCCAAGGCAATCTTGAAACAGTCAGCCATTGAAAACCCTATGAGGGTCGCTATGAGTCGGATACAACTCGACGGCACCTAACAACAACAACATCAATAACAGTAATGCCATGAAAATTAAACCCAGCTCTCAAGAGCTGCCCCAGGTTAAGAGAACTCAGCCAAGCAGTGGAGATATGGCTCCATGGACGAGTACTTATCTAGCATGTGCAAGGCCCGGGTTCAATGCCCAGCACTGAAGGAAAGAAGAAAAGAGGGAGGAATCCAGACATGACAAAGAGATGTATGGTTTGGGATTCAATTTTGCTTTCACATCGGCAAAATCTGAACAGAGTTTTTAAATGAGTTAATAATATTGTGTTAAGTTTCCTGATTTTGATCATTATACTCCCATCCCCACTCCATCTCCACCCCATCCTGCAGGCCTGTCCCACAGCCCAGCTGCACCCCAGGCCTGCAGAAGCTCTCAGGCAAGCAGTGGGGCACAGGGAGGGGTGCCGTGGCTGTCACTCCTGCCTGCCAGGGGCCCTCAGCCCTCCACAGCAACCTGTGTCAGGCCCCCCCATTCTACCTCATCCATATAGAAGGGCCTGTGTCTTGTTCTTTGGTGTCCCCCCACAATGCTGGCAGGCTGAGATGCTCCTGGGGGTCCTGGTGGCTGTCCTCTTGGCTCCCCCCAAGGCCATAGCTCCAGCGGGTCCCCCAGGGCTGGGCATAGCAGAGACGAGGTAACAGATGCAAACGGGAATTGCGCTTGCTCTCCTCCCCCATCTTGCCCCCATTTCCCGCCATGCCGCCTGCCCCCCTTTGTCCTCACTATTTGGGACTCACACAGCCTACCCAGGCATGCCTTCTTTCCTCAAGGCTCTGCCTCCACCTCTATCAGCTGCCAAACCCAACCCAGGGGTCATGAGGGCGTGTTACCAAGAGTGACTCAGACAGACCCTTTCACATGGGTGAAAAGGTCAGGCGCCTGCCAAAACAATGCCCCGTAAAGTCAGCCTGCTGACGGATCCTGCGCTACCTGTCAAATCCCAACACACAGCAGAGCCCACCTCTCACCACCCCAGGCAAAGGATGACCCTGGGTAAGCTAGCCCTCGCTGCGTGGTCCTGCTAGCTGTCCCCGCTGCAGAGGCCAGGAGCTGGGCTGCAGAGGTTGGCCATGTGTTTCTGTGGCTCATCCGCAGACCAGAGCTCTGCTGTGCTCTTCAGAACGTGCAGGGGTCAGAGCCCACACAGTACTGATAGCCAGGGCTGGTCACTGGTATGACTGACAGACACCGGCCAGCCATCACTGTGCCCCACCCCAGCACCTGGGAGGTCCCTCTTGTCCTTGTCCAGCAGCGGCTCCTTTCCAGGTGCTCGCGTGTGTGCACACACGGACAGGCGCACACAGGACTCTGTGCATCAGGAAACATCACTACCTGCCTGGCCTGCGCGGAGCCAGAGCACCCTGACCAAGCACCCTGCGGGGGCCCCAACCCCAGGGCTCACGGTTCACTACGGAAAGGAAAGACTGGAGCCTCACCAGCCCCGAAAGGACTCTGGCTCCATCCACAGGAAATACAAGTCCAGAGTCAGGAGCGCCTCCACCCACAGTCTGAAGGAACCTGGCCCCAGATTTCACGGATTTCTAAACAGAGCCGTTCTGGGAATTGATCAGTGGCTCATCATGTGGTAAGGAGAAGATAAATGTTTTCATATCAGCCCTGCCCAGCGTGGTCTCAAGTGAAACTTCCTGGAATGAAAGAAACAAACCCGTCATCCATGAACTAATCGGATGTTTTCTTCAGCCTAAAACCAAGAGGGCCTGCGGCCATAGCCCTGTGGCATCTGATCCCGTCAGATCTTGGAAGCTAAGCAGGGTCCAGCCCGGTTAGTACTTGGATGAGAGACCACCTGGCAACACCAGGTGCTGTAGGCTTGGGAGAAGGACCCGGCAACCCACTCCCAAAAATCAATCTGCCATTGAAAACCCTATGAACAGCAGAGAAGCACTGACAATAGTGTTTCGCCTGTTGTACTCAGGGTCACTATGAGTCGGATACCGACTCGACGGCACCTAACAACAACAACAACAACAAGAAAAACAAGAGGAAGATGGCTGTTGCTGGCCTTGGGGATGCTAGCCAGTCTGTTCGATAAGGTCAAGTATTTCAGCTCCCAGGTGAGGAACTGGAGGTCCATGAAGTTGATTTGTGGCCTGTGATCACAAGAGCAGGAAAGGCATGAGGATGTTTGATAAAAGAAACAAAGCATTCTAAGAGGAAGAGATTTCCCTGGGGAGGGAGGGACAGGTGGCTCCTAGGAGCAGCACTAAGGGGGGGCAGCCCCAGCACCCTGACCTGTGCAACCTATGGGAGATGCTGCACACCAGCCCCTGGCCTGGGAGGTCAGCAAGTCACAGCGCTGTGCTCCTGATACAGGGGGGAGACTGGGACCCCTCACCCCGTGTTTCCTGCACCTCTGTCCACTCATCCTTGGCCCCGAATAACCCTGACGCAGGGAGGGAGAAGAGAAGCCGGTGCCAAGGCTGCTGAAATGCAAGAGCCCCGGCCAGGAGGTGCACTTTGCAGAAAAGGCAGGGGAAATCTTGACAGGCACAAGGCACAAACCCGGCCGTGGCCGCGGAAGGACAGCGTGAGAAGATCCCACTCAGGAGAGACTTTCCCCCGTGTCCACTGAGGATGAGGGACCCTCCGTTTACACCTGACCTCCCTCTCGGGGCCCCGCAAGCCAAAGGGAGAGATGGCTGCTCTGGGACCCTCGCCCGAAGCCCTGGATGACATCATCGCCACGAGCTATTATTCTAGTTTTCAAAGGGAAAATTCCCTCTTGAGAATAGGAAGTGTTGCCAAATTGCTTAGTTACCGGGAGTGTGTTTGCAGTCGTATTTACAAACTCTGTCCATACCCTCTGCGTTCCTCTCCAGAAACCGTCCTGGTTTATTTCCCGGGCGCTGGCCTGGAGATCAGGCTGCCAGAGGCTGACCTAAAGTCCACTGCTTTCTGGAAGCTGTGCGGCGTGGCTGTGCCTCCATCGCAGCTGCCATCTGCTCAGTAGCTACACTGGCTACTTCAAACTGGGCCGCCATCTCCTTCTGCCCCCATCACACCAGTGGCCTATTACAGAGCACCGACTGCATGCCAGGCCTCTGCTGAGCATGTGAAGAACCCGGACCAAGACAACACGCAGCAAGCTCGGTCCCGTGACCTCACGTAACATACGCAATCCTCACGATAAGCTATGAAGAGGATAGGAATGTTCCCACTCCACAGGAGAGCAATAGAGGCACTGAGCACCTTAAGAAATGTGGCCAGCAGGGCGAGGTGGCGCACGCCTGTAATCCCAGCGGCTCAGGAGGCAGAGGCAGGAGGATCGCAAGTTCGAGACCAGAGGCAGTCTGTATAACTTAGCGAGACCCTGTCTCAAAAAGTAAAAAAATGGGCTGAGGGTGCAGCTCAATGGTCCAGTACTTGCAGAGCATGCAAGTGCAAGGCCCTGGGTTCAACACACAGTACCACAAAAAAAAAAAAAAAAAAAAGAAAGAAAGAAAGAAAGAAAAAGAAAGAAAGAAAGAAAGAAAGAAAGAAAGAAAGAAAGAAAGAAAGGAATGAAGGTGGCCAAATTACTGGGATGTAGCTCAGTTGGTAGAGTGCTGGCCTAGCATGCACAAGGCCCTGGATTCAATCCCCAGCACCACTAACACAAACAAACAAAATACATAAACTAAGGTATCATTGATGCCAGGAGCGATGGTGCATGTCTGTCATCCCAGTGACTCAGGAGGCAGAGGCAGGAGGATCACGAGTTCGAGGCCGGAGGCAGCCTGTATAACCTAGCAAGACCTTGACTCAAAATAAAATAAAAGATTTGCAAAGTGATAGAGCACTTGTAAGGTAGGTCTGAGGCTCTGGGATCAACCCCGAAGTATCGCTAAAAAAGAAAAAACAAAAGAAAAAAAGAAAAAAATGTGGCCAATGTCATACCATGGCTAGGCGGAGAAGCCCGGATTTGAACTGATTCCTCGAAGTTCTTCCTCTTCCCCACTGCTCTGTGGTCAGACCTCATGACGTCATGATGAACTCGCCAGGTCATCAGTGCCAAGCAGCGTGCTGGGTGACAAGCTAGAGGCAGAAGCAGAGAACCACAGGGCACCAATAAGGGTGACTTCTCCTAGGACCCTCGGCAGTGAACAAACCGTGTCCCCAGTTTGTCCCACTGGCCCTTGGGCCCCCAGCACCACGGGGGCAGCATCGCACCTGTGCCCAGGGATTAAGACCATCCTTCAAGCTGGGCGCGGTGGTGCATGCCTGTAATCCCAGCAGCTCGGGAGGCAGAGGCAGGAGGATCACAAGTTCGAGACCAGAGGCAGTCTGTGTAACTTAGCGAGACCCTGTCTCAAAAAGTAAAAATATGGGCTGAGGGTGCAGCTCAGTGGTCCAGCACTTGCAAATGCGAGGCCCTGGGTTCAACCCCCAGTACCGCAAAAAAAAAAAAAAAAAAAAAAAAAAAAGAAGACCATCCTTCAGAATGCAGGTGGGAGTGACCAGAAAGCAGCCTCCTGCACTGCGCTGGCTCTGAGCCTGCGTGGCCTTCTCCTGCCACACCCAGCAGAGGGGCCTGGTACCTTGAAGAGATGCTGAGCGAGGCCTCAGGCCCAGCCCCAGTGCCCCCAAGAGAGGGCTTCAGCCAGCTGGTCCGTCCTCCCCTCCGCCTGCCTTGGACTCGCTCTGGGTCCCACCCTCGCTCCCACTCACCTCTCCAAGGTGCCGTGGCTGCACACAGCAATCCACACGATGCCCCAGGCTTCACTCCAGGCCCTGGCGATACTGCAGTGAGCAAAGCAAGGACAACCATGTCCCCCGGGAGGCAAAGTAGACCTGCCATCAAATGAGGAAGAGAGGTAAACCACTGGCTCTCGGGTTTAGCTGAGTTGGTTGAGTGCTGCTCTGTGCTCTGAGGCCCTGGGTTCCATCTCCAGCACCTGGCAGCCCACGCCCGAAACAATCAGCCATCGAAAACCCTACGAATAGCAGAGACGCACTGACATAGTGCTAGGCACGGCACAGTGTAGGGGAGTGTTTCATTTTGTTGTACATAGGGTCACTATGAGTCAGACCTGAGTTGATGGCACCTAACAACAACAAAAGCCCAAATATGCACGCACTTTCTAAGTTCAGAACCAAATCAGATGTGAAGAATGCCTGCTCCCAGGAGACAGTGATGCTGCGCACACTGCAGGAATGCAAAACAGGGAGGGCTGAGGATCTACAGGGTAAGCTGACGGCAGTGGTGTCTCTGAGATAGGGATCCTTGAGTAAAGCAGGGAGTGAGCCAGCTAAGTAACTGAGAGATAGGTAGTCTAGGTAGAAGGAACAGCAAGTGCAAATGTCCTGAGGCAGGAGTGTGTCTGCTGTAGCAAACGTCTGAAGATTGTTGGAGGATCCCTACGGCTTTCCCTTATGAACACAGTGCTCTGGAACTGGGGCAGCAGACAGTCAGAGGGTTGTACACTCAGACTGCGCCGAGTGGGAAGCCCACTCTTCCACAGACAACCTGTCTAAACGTGAGTGGCCGCCTTCGCCTTCCCGATGAAACTCATCAAAGAAGCTTTAACGGATGCAGCCAGCAGCACAGAGTTGCAGCAACTCGCCTGCAGCAGAAGCAAATGGCAGTCTGCAGTCATACCCAGGGATTGTTGTTAGGTGCCGTCGAGTTGGTATCCGACTCATAGCGACCCTCTGTACAACAGGGGAAACACTATTGTCAGTGCTTCTCTGCTGTTCACAGGGTTTTCAATGGCAGAATGATTTTTGGGAGGGGGTTTCCAGGTCCTTCTCCCAAACCTACAGCTTCTGGTGTTCCCAGGCGGTCTCCCATCCAGGTACTAACCAGGCCCGACCCTGCTTAGCTTCCGAGATCTGACGGGATCGGATGCCACAGGGCTACAGCTGCAGACCCAGGGATTAGGAGACTCTGTTTCCCAGCACTCTCCCATCTGGGCAGCCATTTTGAAATAGGCTGGCTTCCCTTACATTTTTATCTGTGTTCGCCACATCACGCCTCTGCCCAGGGCTAATATTATGACAGCAACATCACCCAAACCCAGGAGAGGAGCGGTGTCCTATAGAAAGGGGCCCCAGAATCTGGGAACAAACACGGAAGCAACAATCATCAGCTTCTTCGACGTGAGAGCGATTGTGCACTTGGGATTTGCTCCTCTGGGTCAAATGGTTGACCCCAGTTTTTACCACCTGGAAGCGGCTGAGAAGTTTGCCTCAGGATTTGTGCAAGAAATGTTTCAATGTGGCAAACAGCTGCCTGCCCCACAGTGCTGAGTGCTCAGCAGTTTTTGATCAACAAAGGGCAGACCCTGGTGCCCCTCGCTCCCTAGTCACCTGATCCCATCCTGTGCAACTTTGTTTCCCCAGACGGAAAGAGTCCTCCCAGGGGAAAGTTTTGCAGATGTGGAGGACACAAAACAGACAGTGGCAGAAGCACTAAAAGGCATCAGAATCGATGAGTCCAAAACCCACTCTGGGCGGAGGAGAAAAGGTTCAGTTGGTTCCTTGTGGGAAGCAGAGAACCAGAACGCGACTAAAGTGTGAGCGTGGAAAAAGAAATCCACGCTTTACTATAAGGCAATTCCTGGGCTCCCTGGGCCCCCCGTACACTGCCTCATCAGAGCTCCTGGGAGCCTTCTAAGATTGACAGGGGGTCCCTGCTCGGTCCTGCTCATCCTGTAAGGCAGAGGGTGAGGTGACTTAACTCCTGGCGACGGGGGCATCAAAGGGAGGTTGGCCATGGGAAACAGGCTCATCGCCTGCACCTGTGGCTTTGCAGTGGTCATTCCCTGCATGGGCAAGAGCTCAGCCCTCAGTGGCAGGGGGCGTAGGAGGGAAGTGGGTGGAGTTCCGGGGCCTGGCTCCCGCTGGGGTGGGGCCCCAGAAGCCAGTGCAGGGAGCCCAGGAGAGCTAGTGGTGTCTGGGGGGGAGGGGCGGTACGCAGGGCTGCAGGGCTCTGATGCAAAAGGCAGAGGGCAGACGCAACAAAAACGCAATGGAGAGCCGGGCACAGTGGCGCACGCCTGTGATTCCAGCAGCTCAGGAGGTGGAGGCAAGAGGATCACAAGTTCGAGACCAGAGGCAGTCTATGTAATTTAGTGAGACCCTGTCTCAAAAAGTAAAAAAAAAATGGGCTGGGAGTGCAGCTCAGTGGTCCAGCACTTGCAGAGCATGCAGGTCCTGGGTTCAACCCCCAGTAGCACACACACAAAAAAAAAAAAAAAAAAAAAAAAAAAAAAAAAAAAAAAAAAAAAAAAAAAAAAAAAAAAAAAAAAAAAAAAAAAAAAAAAAAAAAGAAAGAAAAAGAAAAAGAAAAGAAAAAAAAAAAGAAAAAGAAAAAGAAAAAGAAAAAACCGCAATGAAGTAAAAAGCAAGCAAGCCCTTTCTGAGTTTAGCTAAAGACAGTCCCATCTGCAGTCAGCTTGTTGTTAGGTGCCATCAAGTTGTGTCTGACTCATAGGGACCCTCATAGGGTTTTCAATGGCTGATTGTTTCAAGATTGCCTCAGGAGTGGATTAACAGGTCCTTCTCTCATTTTTGCGGTGCTGGGAATTGAACTCAGAGACTGCAGAGCGGCGCTCTACCAACTGAGCTAAATCCCAGCTAGGACTCTCCTAATCTGCATCTCAGTGACTAGTTTATGTTCAGCCTATTTGGGGCTATGTGACTCTGTCCCTACAGTCACAGAATCACAGAACTTCTGAGTTAGAAGGAACACGTGCGGTCACTCGGACTAACTTCCCCACTTTAGAGGCGATGACACCAGGGCCCTGGAGGTCCAAGGACAGCTCAAGCCCACTCCCCTGCCGGCGTGGAGGAGGAACGAACTTACCTCCGGCTTCCCAGAGATACAGGAATCTATGACCAAACGGCATTGGTATGTGTGTACAAAACATAGCACACACCAGGGACAGATTTCTGGAAATGCTACATTTGGTTCAGTAGTTTTCATCAAAACACCCCGTTCTCCTCTGCCTTCTGAATAATGGTTTCTCTATTGGTGCCCGCGACTCATTCATCCTTGGTTATTTTTACTGCCTTTTATTTTCATTATCCCATTGAAGCGTCCCATCTGTTTCTAAACATATCTTCTGTTTTGCCTGCCGCCCTCTGGCCTGGGAGTGCACGGGGCCACCTCAGGATAGCAGCACGCCCCGAGAGCCAGGGGGCACCCGCCTTTACACCGATCTGGAGAGAGAGAGCTGAGTTGAGAGAACAATAATGGTGATGAGACATCCTTTGCTAGCTTTCATTGTTCATTTACTAAGAATAATGTTCCATAAACCCTCCAGGTTAGGAAGCTACTTAGCCTTGTCCTTTGGAAGGTCCCCCTTCCAGCAGTCACAGATGTATTCGATTTTCTGCTTCGGTGACGAATCATATGTAATACAGTACAGCAAGCACAGTCTAACCCAACGAGAGAAGGACAACTCAAAGATCTAAAACCACCACCGCTCCAAGGTGGCTCCTTCACCAAGGACAGGAAGAATACGACTGCCTTTTGAGCAGCACAGCCCCACCACCCTGATGTCTGATACCATCTGATCCCCAAAGCTAAGCAGTGGCGGCCTGGTTTGTACATGGATGGCAGACTGCCTGGGAATACCAGGTGCTGCTGTAGACTTGGGAGAAGGACCCAGTAGCCCACTCCCAAAAATCAATCCGCCATTGAAAACCCTATGAATAGAAGAGCACTGACAATAGTGGGGGACATGGCACAATGTTGGGATGTTTTGTTCTGTTGTACACAGGGTTGCTATGAGTCAGACTTCTTGTCAGCGCCTAACAATACCACTTTCTAGGAAGCAAGCAAGGCATAACTTTGAATGATTCCTATTCCATAGCTATGCCATTTCATTTGTTCTGAAGCCTCGGAGAAGGTGCAACGAATTCATTCAAAAGGAAGATCCCAGCGAGGCTTTCAGAAGGAGCTGGGTCTTGAAGAAGGCACTAGCCAGGCAAGGAGAGGGGCAAGGGCATTGAGTGGGGAGCAGCCCAGCGGGCCGCCATGGCAGCAGGAGACGGTACTGGGTGTGTGGGGCACTGCTGGTGGTTTATGGAGCATTAGGCTGGAGTCAGAAAGGGAGCGGGATGAGGCTAGCCCCGCAGGTGCAGGCTGGACCTGAAGGTCTTCCCTCCCCACGGAGTGCCTTGAGCCTGTAGGGCGGGTCTTAACCCATGGTCCAGGAGGAGGGTTCTTGGGAGCTTCTGCAGCCCTCTTCAACACGTCTGCGTCTGTAGATTTTTCACTTTTCACAGACACACGTGACACCCAAGGTTTTCAGACAACTGAGGGGATAAGAAACTACCGTCTCATGTTGTGTTGTGTCAGCTCGATCTCTTTAGGGACAGCATGGAGAACAGATCTGAGGGGACAGAGCGGAGACCAGAGGACCCTGAGAAGAGGAGCAAGGGCCGCACGGTCAGACAGCAGTGACAGGGACGGGCGGAAATGAGGGCACCTCAGAAGAAGGGCCGTGGAATTCACTGGGGTGGGAAGCGAGAGAAAGAGCAGACTCTGGTGGGATCCCCCGATTCCCGGCTCGAGGGGAGCACGTGATGGTGTTGTCAGGGGTGGGGGGTAGCAGAAGCAAGTTTCACACAGGGCATTTACCTTTCCTGGGAGAAAAGATGCCCAGGGATGATTAAAAACATGTCCAGAGCCAGGCGCGGTGGCACAGCACACCTGTCATCCCAGCGGCTCAGGAGCCAGAGGCAGGAGGATCACAAGTTCGAGCACAGAGGCAGTCTGTTAGCGAGACCCTGTCTCAAAAAGTAAAAAAATGGGCTGGGGGTGCAGCTCAGCGGTCCAGCACTTGCAAAGCATGCAAGCGTGAGGTTCTGGTTTCACACCCCAGTACCACAAAAAAAAAAAAAAAAAAAAAAGTCCAAAGCTTGTGGTGTGATCAGGGGTGTGGACAGAAAGGATTGCTCATACTCATTTAGGTGCAGGGTACCGTGATGAG
>VMDO01032656.1:0-18755 GCA_007922755.1 Pedetes capensis | reverse complement strand
AAGCCTCGAGTGGCAGTAGTGAAAGATTCTACAGGGAAAATATTAAATGATGCAGGGAACATCAAAAGAAGATGGGAAGAATACACAGAGTCATTATACAAGAAAGAATTGGTAGATGACCAACCATTCCAAGAGGTTGCATATGAAGAGGAACCAATGGTGTTGAAGGACGAAGTGGAAGCTGCCTTGAAAGAACTGGTGAAACATAGGCTCCAGGAATTGATGGGACATCAATAGAGATGTTTCAACAAACAGATGCAGCACTGGAGGTGTTAACATGTGTGTGCCAACAGATTTGGAAAACAGCTACTTGGCCAACTGATTGGAAGAGATCCATATTTGTGCCTCTTCCCAAAAAAGGGATCCAACTGAATGTGCAAACTATCAGACAATATCATTAATATCACACACGAGCAAAATTCTACTAAAGATCATTCAGAAGTGACTACAGCAGTATATAGACAGGGAATTACCAGAAAATCAAGTGGGATTCAGAAGAGGGCAGGGAACCAAGGACATCATTGCTGTTGTCAGGTGGATATTAGCTGAAAGCAGAAATCAGAAAGATGTCTATCTATGTTTTATTGACTATGCAAAAGCATTTGATTGTGTGGATAATAACAAATTATGGATAACACTTCGGAAAATGGGAGTACCAGAACACCTAATTGTGCTCATGAGAAATTTGTACATGAACAAGGAGGCAGTTGTTTGAATAGAGCAAGGAAACACTGAGTGGTTTAAAGTGGAGAAGGGTGTGCATCAGGGCTGTATACTTTCACCCTATCTCTTCAATTTATATGCTGAGCAAATAATCTGAGAAGCTGGACTTTATGAGGAAGAACGTGGCATCAAGATTGGAGGAAGACTCATTAACAACCCGCGTTATGCAGATGACACAACTCTGCTTGATGAAAGTGAAGAGGATTTAAAACATTTACTGATGAAGATTAAAGATCATAACCTTCAATATGGGTTACAACTAAACATCAACAAAACAAAAATCCTTATGACTGGGTCAGCATGGAACTTCACAATAAATGGAGAAAAGATTGAGGTTGTCCAAGATTTTGCTTTGCTTGGCTCTATAATCAACACCCATGGAAGCAGCAGTCAAGAAATCCAAAGACGCATTGCTCTAGGAAAAGCTGTGGCAAAAGATCTCTTTAGAGTATTGAAAAGCAAAGATGTCACATTGAAGATGAAGGTGCATTTGACTCATGCCATGGTATTTTCAGTCACATCATATGGTTGTGAAAGCTGGACATTGAACAAGGAAGACAAAAAGAGAATTGATGCTTTTGAATTGTGGTGCTGGAGACGTCTATTGAATATACCATGGACTGCCAAAAGGACCAATAAATCTGTCCTAGAAGAAGTGCAACCAGAGTGCTCCTTGGAAGCAAGAATGGCCAGACTGTGTCTTACATATTTCAGACATGTAGTCAGGAGAGATCATTGCCTGGAGAAAGACATCATATTTGGGAGAGTGGCAGGTCAGTGAAAAAAAGGAAAACCCTTCACCAGATGAATTGGTGCAGTACCTGAAGCTCTGCACTCTCTGAGGCCCTGCACACTCTGAGTTTAAGGCTCAGCACCCCGAAAATGAGAGAAGGATGTGGTAGTCCACTCCCTAAGCAATCCCCAAGCAATCAGACATTGAAAACCCTATCAGGGTCTCTATGAGTTGGACCCAACTCCATGGGAGCTAACAACAACAACAGACTATTTACATTTTCCTTCCACCAAACAAACCCTATTCCCTTTGAACCACACTTCCAGGTGCTAGTAAAGGATGAGTGGGGCATTTTGGAATACTTGACTGGTTGTTCATTAGTTCATCTTCAAATGGGCTTAAACATAAATAAGATCATGTGCCTGGTACAGAATCAGGAAGTGTTTCTATCTGCTGTACATAGGGTCGCTATGAGTTGGACTCGAATCGATGGCACTGAACAACAACAACAAGGAATTAATCATAACTCTCCATTATACATCTTTCAATTCCCTTCAGTCTCTCTGCTGTCTTCACTCTGGACCAATCACATAATGTTCACACTCTCCTACAAAGCTGTTAGGCATTTATTTCTGTATGGTTCTATTCTTGATTGATCCTTTGGAAGGAGGTAGAAGTGCAGGAATTTATTGCTGCCAATCCCCATTTTATTTTCTTTTTTCTAACTTGGACATTGTCTTGAATTTGTACATTATCATATTTCCAGGTTTGTATTTAAATCGTGAAAATGGGTGTGGTTTTCTATTTCCCCACTGTCCCATACCAACGTACCTGACTCTGAGTGGTACACTGAGCTATCTGAGATCAGTGGGTTGGTATAGACCTAGATCAAAGGAAAGAATCATAAGAACCTGGCTCTTGCACTGAGGGTGATGCAAAGTTAATCTTTCAAACTCTCTCTTTTTTTTAATTTATTTTTTATTTTTAATTTTTGCGGCACTGGGGGTTGAACCCAGGGCCTCGTGCTTGCATACTCTGCAACTGCTGGACCACTGAGCTGCACCCCCAGCCCATTTTCTCACTTTTTGAGACAGGGTCTCGCTAAATTACGCAGACTGCCTCTGCTCGCGAACTTGCGATCATTCATCTCCTGCCTCCTGAGCTGCTGGGATTACAGGCGTGGGCCACCACGCCTGGCTAATCTTTCAGACTCTCTTTAATGCAGGAGAACCTTCAGAATCTCAGTCAGCTGGCTTCCCTTCTTTATTCAGATTGCTCTTCAAAGTCTGATCTTGATTAATTAACAAGTCTCATTTCTCTTCCAGACTTAATGCCTTAATGCCTCCCAATGGGAACTGTGTCTTCTCTGACCTGCTCAGTTAATTCTAGATGATGGTTTGGCACAACTGCCAAGGGTTATCACTGAGATTTCATCCACAGAGTTATTGGCACTGGGAGAGATCCAGGCAAACCTTTCCAGCAGAATACAAAAAAAAGATGTTTGCAAAAGTCATCAATTGGTGACTTTGTGTTAATGCTCATTTGGTGGCTAAATGAAATTAGCTTCTGAAAGCTTTGTGTAGATAGTTGAAGTGAATGTTGTTTCTGTTTGTCTCAAGTATTTGGAATGTGTGGGGACACAAGGACAGACTCAACTCTAATTTTCCCACTTCTGGCAAAAGGATTTATGATAACAAAAGTCTGATAGCATACATGCAAACGTACCTATTTTTAAAAGGTTTTTTTAAAGCTGGCCCAAACCCAAGAAATATAGCTTCTGGAATAAGAGTACTATATATTTAAAATGGTTTACCTTGTTGTTAGGTGCTATCAGGTCGGGGCTGACTCATGGTGACCTTGTGTACAGCAGCATGAAACACTCCCTGTTATTGTGCCATGCCTGGCACTATGTCAGCACTTCACTGATATTCATAGGGTTTTTGATGGCTGATTGTTTCAGAAGTGGGCTGCTGGATCCTTCTCCCAGTTTTGCAGTGCTAGGGGTTGAACTCATGGCCCCAAAGAATGCCAGAAGCTCTCTACCAACTGAGCTTAGCTGTAGCCTTTAAGCATTACCAAACAGATAATATATAATATTTAAATATTCTCCTTTAATGCTCTGCCTCATTAAGTGTCTGATGTTACACTAACCCAGCTTATCTCATTGAATTCATAACTTATGTGGGTATACCCACCCTGAATGAAATGAAATAACAACAACAAAAACAACAACAAATCAACTCATTTAATATTTGGAGTGAGCCGGGAAGAATGGCACACTCCAGTAATCCCAGCCACTCTGCAGGCAGAGGCAGGAGGATTGCAAGGTGTGTTTGGTGAATTCTGAGTAGTTTATTATTGCTTGTTGCTAAAATGAACATAAGGAAATAGCTAATGAGATTGATAAAAGAAAAGAGAGTTAAAAATGTGGAGAATTTTTAATTAAAGTTAAAGGCTTTGAGCTTTCTAATATACAGAAATGTTTCCCAAATTTTGAAATAGAAATTTTTTGAAAAGTAAGTGCATATATAGTTTATGAATTTCATATTTTTCTCATTATTTCATGGATAGTATTGATAGTAATCTACATTTTATTTTTAATCAAAATATTTGTTAAAAGAGTAACAGTAGGGAGAAACTTGTTTAAATCATTAAAGAGTTAGAATTCATATGCATAACATTCATTATGTTGCCATGCAAACATGTAAACTTTGGAAATTTTGCTTAAGATAATAATGAGCCCATGGTATACTTTGGCAGGAGAATTACAGTGTTTGTCTTGTTTGCCTCGCTAGTGCCAGTAAATATGTGAGGATGAATTGAAATGGGAATAATCACAATAACTACAGCCACTTAGGAAGTTCTTTGGAATTGGGAATGTTAGAGTTGTTTGGGATCAAAAATACAGAGAGAATTGACTGGAAAATAGATACTAACAGAACAGGATAGAAAAAAATAGAAATTGATGAGCAACAAGAAGTGGAGTTTGACAGAGTAAGAAGAGATTCAGAGTGCTGGGGAATAACTAGAAAAGAAAAAAGGCCACTGGAATCAAAGATCCTATTAGGAAGCAGGAGATTTTAGTTGGCCTGGGTTAAGCTCAGTTGGTAGAGAGCAGCTCTGCACTCTCTGAGGCCCTGAGTTTGAGGCTCAGCACCCTGAAAATGAGAGAAGGATGTGGTAGTCCACTCCCTAAGCAATCCCCAAACAATCAGACATTGAAAACCCTATCAGGGTCTCTATGAGTTGGACCCAACTCCATGGGAGCTAACA
This sequence comes from Pedetes capensis, assembly GCA_007922755.1. NCBI lineage: Eukaryota > Metazoa > Chordata > Mammalia > Rodentia > Pedetidae > Pedetes > Pedetes capensis. The sequence goes on along the minus strand of VMDO01032656.1, from coordinate 14,026 downwards.
ACAACAACAACAACAGACTTTATAACTACTTACATTTTCCTTTCACCAGACAAACCCCATTCCCTTTGAACCACACTTCCAGATGCTAGTAAAGGATGAGTGCGGCATTTTGGAATACTTGACTAGGTATATTCATTAGTTCATCTTCAAAGAGTAAGCGCTTTATTCAGGATTGTTGTTGTTGTTGTTGTTGTTTGGTGCCGTCGAGTCGGTATCCAACTCATAGCGACCCTCATAGGGTTTTTAATGGCTGTTTCGGGATTGCCTTGGGAGTGGATTGCCAGGCCCTTCTCCCATTTTTGCGGTGCTGGGAATTGAACTTGGGACCTCAGAGACTGCAGCGCAGTGCTCTACCCACTGAGCTAAATCCCAGCCCCGTTATTCAGGATAGCAGGCCAGTATGGTCTGAGGGATGTGGTAATACAGATTTCTCAACTGAGATCTTCCTGAGTAAAGGGATAGGTTTGAAGACAGAAATTTCCCAGGTCATGGAGGGTGCAGCGGACAGGTGAGCATACTTATATCCAAAAGAAAACAGCACTGGTCTGTGAAGCTAACAGTATTTATTGATGAATAATTTCCTTGCCGCAAAGGTACATGTAAAACTTTATAGTAATGAAGAAGACAGGATTCATATTTTGAGGGGGAACCATATCATAGAGGAGTTCTTTGCGGACTTGGTTGCTCCAAATATTGTACTACATGGCACTAAGCTCGATATCATTATACCCAAGGTTTTCTTGTCTTGGGGCCAATGGGAGTCCTTTGTCTTCCATGCTAGAGTTGGCAGCTTCCCTGGGTGACTGGAGAGAGTTACCTGAAATAGTAAGGAGAGTCCTGGTTCTAGTCATGACAAAAAGACAGTACAGCGTTCTCTTGCAGATGGAAAGACTAATACAGAGGGACTAAAAAAGTTCTGTGGAGACTCAGAACCTGTCTGAAAGGCTAGATTTGTCTACCTCACTGTGTGCAAAGTGTGTCTTCATTTTGGCAGTTGGAAAGGAGATGTGTCAACAGTGGCCAGAAATGGGAAAGAGGCACAAACCCTCCCCACCGCACCAGCCTAGTTTTGAGAGACTGCAAGCAGTAGATGATCTCTCTCAATTCCTCAGCCCCTCAGTAACAGTCCATTCTTGACCTCAGATTATTCCTGAGGGCCATGTGTGTCCTCTACCGGATGCCAAAAGAGGGCAACTCAACCAAATCCCACAGTTGTCTAGAACCCATGGACTGCATGCCCATACATGAGCAGTAAGCCTAGTCCCAGGGAATGGTGTGATGTGTCAATTGAAATAATAACAAACATGATCTCTCTCTCTCCCCCCCCTCCCTTTGTAATACTGTCAGGTTGTACCCAAGGTTGCAGTCACAGACCACTTTTAAGTTATTTTATCTTGAGACAACTTCTCATTAAGTTGCACAGGCTGCCTCTGGCTTCAGACATGTAATACTCCTGCCTTAGTCTCCCAAATTTCTGGAATGACAGGCATGTGACACAGAGCTTGCTCTCTCTTCCTTCTCTTGATGAACAATTATAACTTACTAATTAAGACCATGGCACTTTCTGCATTAATGATGGGAAATGTCAACTTCAAACATTGGATTACATGGTTCCCCAGAAATAAATTTTTATGTCATACCTTTAATTTACATTACTATTTAAAAACTTTCTAGATTATTTCTCACAATTTGAAAGAGCCCCAATATTTACTGTCAGAACATATGTATCAGTTTGGATTTGAAAAATAAGAACAAAACCATAAAGACTGCACGTTTTACAGATGTGTGCATCTAATGAGCCATGGGCACAGACAGAGAACACAGTATGTTTTTCCTTCAGAAGAGATGAAACACCTACCACAAACCAGGGGCAAGGAGGATTTGATAGCATCTATATACAGAAGTCTACCTGGATTCTTCCAGTAAAGAAAAACTACAACTGATAAGTCTAAACTCATCTTTCCCAGGGTGAAGTTGTAAGACAGTGGAGGCAGAGCTGGCCACACACCTCTGTGAGAATACCTGGCCTGACCTCCCTTTTCTGTGAAAAACTTCTCACTCATCCCAGGAGAAGAAGGAATCTCAGGAACAGGTAGCTCTCCAACATCATCATAACCATCTCCTGTGGCATCAACACGCTGTTCTGAAGTTTCTAAAAACAGACAAGAAATAAAGTAGAAGGGCAAAATATGGGGTATGACTAGGAGATGACTTAAATGTGTGTTCTAATGTAGAGATTCTAAGAACTGATTAATACTGGCACCATATTCCCAGGCTATCCCAATATAACTATTGTTAATATTCTTAGAAATCATGTAAATCATGTAAATCTTCCAATATATTACGGTCAACATTATTTTATTAAAATGGCCTCTCATACCATAAAACATCAAAAAAAAGTTATGATACCATGAGTTTCAGGAGCTATTTTTAAGCATATGCCACAGATTTTAAAACCCAACATGTACATACCAGTGAATGAGGGAGACTGAGTCTGGATAGAGAGAACTCAGGCCATTCACATGGCCTTTGAGACAGAGACCATGAGGGGAAGGGAAGCCTGGGTTTCTACCAACCACTGACTGTGATATAACCAGTCTTGATCCCAAGAGGCCTCAATTCCCTTTTAGTGCTCTGGGGACTTGAGGTTCCAACCTCCACAGAGCCCTCCTAAACATGCCTCATCCCAAGGGTTGCCTGCCTTTCCCATTTGGGGAAGATCCAGGGAGAACATGACTCTCTATTAGGACCCTTGTAGAGAACAGCTTCTAGGATTTGGTGAGTCTAAGTATCATGTACTCCTGTCCTCTAGGGATCATCAAAGTCAATCATTTGGCACAGTAGTCATGTAAGCGACAAAATCATTTATAAAACTAAATCAGGGTCAAAACTACACTTCCAGATGTTCTTGTTTACCACATCATTCTGGGTTTTTCATGTTATTTGAAAAGACATGGATGTTGAACTTATAGTAGACTTCATCTGAGCCAAAAGGTCAAGAAATATTGAATTTATAATAACTTATTTCATGTACTTCTGTGACCCAGTAGTAGTAGCTGTAGATAGTGAGAGAATTGAGACTGATCTTCCTTTTCTGAGGTCACTGATGGCCAGAGGGGAAAGAATTGCTGTGAACTGAGAAGAGACCCTTCCCATCCACATCACAGGGGACATTCTCCCCAGATGAGCGCCCTCCTCCTCACCCCAGCATGCAAGAGAAGACCTGTCTCTCCTACCTGGGGCTGACTCAGGGTCTCCATTCTCCTCATCCTCCCCTATATAGTAGGGCAGCTTAGTCTCTGAGTCATCAGACACATTTCCTGTTAGGGAAGAAAACATCACAAACACACAGGGAGGCCCAGAGTCAGGGTTCAGAAGAAATCCTGAGGCTTTCAGCTATAGAGGGAGGGCTTGGAGCTCCTGGCTCAGGAGGAGGCTGGCTAGGTGAGGTGGGTTAGTGGTGGGGTCTGTATTTGTTGGGGAAGCCTAGGCCCATGGCCAGCTCAAGAACAGACAAGAGTACCTGGAACACACCTGGGCTGTCTGACAAATCCTGGTCTGGTTTTCCGAGGGAATCTATCTCCTGGTACAAGGCCTCTTCCAGAGCATCTTCAAAAGTGGATAAGCCTAGGGAAAGCAGCTTGAGCTCAGAGAGTGCTTCTGAGGGTTCTCACCAACAGTGAAAACCTGTCCCCAGTGCTCACTGTGGAGAAACCCCTCTGGGCTGCCAAGGTCCCTTTTGTAGCCTTCTGCCCTGTTGTGGCAGAACTAGTTTCCAGGCACTATCAGAAACCTACTCTCAGCTTTATTGACAGTGTTCAAATATGACATCCTTTCCTCATTCAACCCAGGCCAAAGACTTCAATTCCTTTAAATCTCAAAGTCTATGAAAGAGGAGGCAAATTTCTAGATTTTGTAAAAGACTAAAAGGAGCACTTAAAAAAAAAAAAAAAAAAAACGGGTCCATCCCTCCACCCCACCCCCACCCTCCCACCCCCCGTACTCTGCAGCTCTCTGGTCTCCCTAAGCCCCACCTTGGCGCTCTGCTCTCCATCTGTGCAGCTGAGTCCCCAGGATGATGAGGACCAGGAAGAGAAGGGCTCCCAGGACCACGCAGAGGATCCCAGGTAGGGAGAAGATGCCTGGGATAGGGGCTGGGATTGACCTGGTACCTGAGGGGAAAGAGAGCCGTGAGTCCTTAGAGAGGGTCGTCAGCCCAGGAGACTCAACTGTCTGCTCATCTCCTGAGTCCTCAGGACCTTGAAGGATCAGATGGAATGGATCCTCCTGAACCCTGGGGTTCTCCACCCCAGATCTGCTCTCAGTTGTGTCTATTGCCTGCTGACTCTGGTTGGAGGGTTTTTCTCTAAAGTGGGTGCTCCGGAGCCTTTGCAGTCTAAGACTTAAGTGACAATATCATAAACCTGTGGCTGCTGTGACACCTGATCGTCAGGCCCACTATAATTTTGGAGAGATGCGTCTACTCAATAGCCCAGGTCCCTGATACCCTGGGTCTCCTCCATCCCAGGGTCAGAGCGGAGCCACTTACTTCTAGGGGTTGGGGGAGCTGCCGTCCTTGCCCCTGGAGAGAAAAGAGAAGAAGAACGGGGTCAGCGTCCCAGGATGGCCTGGAAAGTCTCTGGTAACCCCTCCCATCACCTGCACCCCCTTCTCCCCAGCACCAGGAGCTCAGAGCATGGTCATCCAGAAGCAGTTTAGTGCGGCGGCCGCTGGGCGGCGCTGGGCCAGAGACGCGCCTTCCACCCTTGCCTCTCGCGGCCTCACCACTCACCCGCGCACCTGACGCCCGCGTCCTCCTCGTGCTTGCAGTTGCTCTGCCCCCAGGGCTCTGCCGCACAGGCCCACAGCGACGCCTCCACGCCCAGGCACCGCACCCCGTCCAGCCAGATGGAGCCGTTTCCCGGGCCAAACACAGCCTCCCTCGGGGCGGCCAGGGCAGGGCCACAGCCCAGCTGCCCACACACCACCGCGGCGTCGGCCAGGTCCCACGCGTCGTCGCACACCGTGCCCCAGGCGCCTTCGTGCCAGACCTCCACGCGCCCTGCGCACTCGCTGTCCCCGCCGCTGAGCCGGAGCTTCTCTCTGTCTGCAAAGGCCGATTCCCCTTCTCTTACCGCCCTGCTGGGAGGGGGCCCTGGGAGCCTTAGGGGAGGCGGGAGGGCCCCAGATACCTGTGCAAGGTGCAGTGGCTGGACAGCTCTTGGGTCTCCTTCCTGCAGCAGCGGACAAGAGAGGAAGAGCTGGGTCAGGGGCAGGGCGGGTGTCCTGCACCAGACCAGGTGCTCCAAGGTGCTAAGCAGGCTTCAGAATCAGAATCAGTCTAACAGGCTGTGTTACTGGGACATTCACTGGAGCCATCTCTTGTCACTGGCTAAAATTATTGGACCACTTACTTCTGTGTCGCCCTCCACATTCCCACAACAAACACAAATACGCATGCACAGGAAGGCAAGTTCTATTAAAGGAAGGATGTAGCCTGTCTCACTCCCTCTGGTCCTGCTATCAGATCAGTGCCAGGCAAGCTGTTTGCATCATCAGCAAGTATATGTGGAGAACCTTCTATAAATGCTTCGTATAGGGGCTTCATGAACATTTATCGAATGAATGAATGTTGTTGTTAGGTGGCGTGGAGTGGGTGACCCACTCATAGCGATCCTACCTACAACAGACAAAACCCTATTGTCAATGCTTCTCTGCTATTCATAGGGTTTTCAATGGGTGATTGGTTTTTGAGAATGGGTTGCTGGGTCCTTCTCAGGACCCAGGTGTTCCCAGGTGGTCTCCCATCAAAGTACTAACCAGGCCCAACCCTGCTTAGCTTCTGAGATCTCACAGGATCGGAGCCACAGTGGTAGGCTGTAGGTGAATGAACGAACAAATGAATAAAATCTCCTGAAAAATAATTCCTTTAAGTTCTGCTGATCAGTTGGATAGTAAATGAAATTTAAACTAATGTCAATGATATGTTGTAATAAATATTATACATTAAATATAATTAATTCATCATAAAAGAAATTTGTATTCAATTATCTACTTAATTTTAGTGGAAAATTATGAAACACATTGAAACAATAGAATACTTTCTATTCCAGAAAAAGATATATAAAAAGTAACATTCTGAAGAATAGATATGTAGACAATAGCTGGGTGGTAAGGCAGAAATGTCTATATAAAACTCAAACACATTGAAAAAATAGTACATGAGAGAACACACATAACATAGAACTAAAAACACATTAAAGAATTGGAACAAATATAATATCCATAGATGCAAAATCATATGGACAAACAGATATATACATGGCACTTGTCCTAAAGTATGGGAATTGGTATATGCTTTCCATATTATCCTGTTAAATCTCCTACACTATGCAGATAACACCTGTGGAAATTGTGAAAGAACCTCTGTTGGGTGGTTGCTCACATTATGATTGGAGACTTCACTCTCAATTCCTAGTATCCTTTTGTAGGAAAAATATCACAACATATGGTTTTATAATTTAATATTCCTCCAGCCTCCACAAGGAAAAGAAAGATAAAGGGGAAGAAAGACAAGCAAGGAAGAAAGTAAACACTTGCCTTTGTGCTATTTACCATCACCTTCTCCTCAACTGTGTATTTCAGGAATCTCCTAGGATATGATTCAAGGTAAATTTGAATGAGGTGTGTGTGTGTGTATGTGTGTGGCAGGAGAGCACCAAGAGGTAGAAGAAACCTTGAAGGAAGGGGAAGCCCTGTGAAAAATGCAAAGGAAGGGATGAAACATAATGGGCACTTTTCAGTCCTCATTTTCTTGATGCCTCAGAAGATTTTAACACAGGACCAATGCAATCTGTTGCATTTATTTCACCCTTCAAGTACATTTGAGTGAGAACTGTGGGCTTTGCAACCTTGTTGATTTCTGAGCTGTATGTTCTTTGGCTTTAGTTTAATGGTCAAGTTTTCAAAAAAAATCCCAATGTTTTCTATCTAGATATGAAAATGGCAATTGAAAATAAGTTGTCATAGAAAGTAATGTGATTATATATTAAAAACTATATATGTACACTTTGATTTAACAATATAACTACTGGCAGTTATCCTATAGTAATAAATTGATAACGTGTAGTGCTACATGTACAAGGCTACTAATTACATTATTATTTGTAGAAGGAAAAGTTGAAAACAATTGGAAAATAAATAGGAAAATGGTTATATAAATTGTAGTACTGATCTCTCATGAAGGAAATATTAAGCACTTGTTTTACAAATGATTTAGATCTACTTGGAGGATATACATGACATATTGTGAAGTGAGAAAAGTCAATTTAACAATAATATAAATGACATAATCCTCAAACTGTAAATCAAACAAAAAGACACCATCAAGATCAACCTTTTCCCACTACTTTTCTTCTTGTCCCTCCTCTTTTTCTTTAGTCCATTTTCTTTCTCTACTTAGGTCCTGCCTGCTTTCATGATCTATATGTTTTAATAATAAATACATACTGAAGTCTAACATTCACATATGAGAGAAAACATACGATGTTTATCTTTCTCTGTCTGACTTATTTCCCTTAAAATGGTGATCTCTAGCTCTACTGGGATGTACATATATAGATAGATAGACTCAAAAACAACAACAAAAAAATGACATGCAAGTAGAAGGAAGACCATTGCTGAGGAGGGAGGGGACAAAGGAAAGAGGTCATGAGAGGGTAAGGGGGGAAGTTAATGTGAGCAATGTACAATGAAATGCATGTATGCAAATGTCATAATGAGACTCATTAAGTTATACATTAAAAATTACCAATAAAAAGATCAATTTTTCTCATGGATATATGAATTTAGACAGGTTTCTATAAAAATGGGAGCTTTGGAAAATGGCACCTACTAGTCCATTAGTCCTATTAATAGCAGGGGACTATGAAAGTACAAGGGGTGACAGTATGTACCTGGTTTATCTTTTTACATTTTCCTATGTCTTCCTTACTTACAATGAATAAATAATATTTTTATAATTTCAGTCAAGTAGAAAGGAAGTGATTTCTGTCTAATATAATAACAAACTAGTGGTAAGATATAAATTCTCTAGTGCCCAGCATGTACAAGCTCAACAAGGGCAAGTGTGAATGACTAAGGCAAAAGACAGAGAACAGCCAGTGTTGTAAGGGAAGGTGCAGAGCCGGGCCTCACACCTCCAGTGTTCTTCTATCAGACAGACAGCATTGTTCATTCCCTGAGGGACCTCACATGAGTGAGACTCTTTTACATTACTTAAATGAGATCTTGGAAGCTAACCAGGGTTAGTCCTTAGATGGGAGACCGCCTGAGAATGCTGAGTGCTGAAGGCTTGGGAGAAAGACTGAGCAGCCCACTCCTAAAACAATCAGCCATTGAAAACCCTGTGAATAGCAAAGAAACACTGACATTAGTGTTGGGCATGGCACAGCATCAGGGAGTGTTTTGTTCTGTTGTACATAGTGTCACTATGAGTCTTACCCAACTTGACAGCACCTAACAATAACAAGTGTAGAATGAGCTCAAGTCTTCTCCCTTGTAACCTCCATCCATTTGTCAGAGCCCTGTACCATGGAGCAGCTCACAGAGTCTCCTCCTTCTGCTTTGGTAAAGGCCTTCAAAGTCTAAGGACAACAAGCTGGCTACATCTTGTCTGGCATTTGTGATCATTAGGCTAATTATTGACTCCCTATGGTATGGTTTCCAGTTAATCTTTCACCTAGTACACACAATGAAATGTGTCAGGGTCACTTCTAATGGCAGGTCACCCAACCACACGTCAACACATTGACCAACTTGCAGATATATATATATATATATATATATATATATATATATATATATATATATCATTGCATTTAATATCCTGGAATCTTATTTTTCACTTTCACCCTTATGGTCAGTTTTTCAGAAGAATTATGCCCATCTTTCTTCTCCTTATTCATTGATACTTGCATTTCTGGCTTGTACCCCATCCAAATACTGCACCCTCAAGAGTGTTCTCACTAGGACATTCAGTGACTTACATTACCTAAATCCAAGAGACATTTTTCAGCTCACTAAGTACTTACTTAGTGGCCTTAATAGATTTGGACACATTTAACTACCCCGATTTTCTCACATATCCTCAGAATATTCAGCAGGAGAACAGCTGCCACAAAGGACCTAAGAAGAGAACACACTAGAAGGTCCCTAGGAAAACAATAATAGTGGTAAAGAACACTGTCTTTCCCATTAATAAAAAAGACAGATGATGTGTGGAGGAAATGAAAAGTGAAATAGGAGAGGAGAAGTGAAGGAAGGGAAATAGATGGGTCATGTAGGGCTGTGTTAGCAGGATATAAGTTTTGAATTTTATATTAATTTTTATAAGAAGCCAGTGGAGGCTTATAGCAAGAAAGAAAACCAAACTTACTTTTATAGAAAAAGAATATATTATAAAAAAGAAAAAGTGTAACTGGGCATGGTGGTACACACCTAGAATCCCAGTCACATGGGAGGCTGAGGCAGGCGGATCTCAAGTTCAAGGCCAGAGGTGGCCTTTGTAACTTAGCAAGACATTGTCTCAAAATAAAAAGTGAAAAATTGGGGTATGGCTCAGTGGTATAGTCCTTGCAAAGCATACATGAGGCCCAGGGTTCAACCCCCCAACACTAGAAAAAAATAAGTGAAGGTGGGGAGGGAAGTGGAATTGGACAATATGTGACCATTAAAGACAGTTGGAGCAATCCAGGCAGCAGGTGGTCTTTCCTTGGCTTAAATAGCAATGAGAAGGTGTAGAAGAAGGACTGAGGACAAGTACAGATAGAGGTGACACAGCTTGCTATTATGTGGGAAGTAGAAGGAGAAGGAAACAGAAACAAGGTTAATTATGATGTACTGATCTTAAGTAACTGGGTAATGGCAATGACATTAACTGCAGTGGAGAATATAGCAGGGAGAAAAGTTGGAGCAGAGACTGATTCTGCTTTGGAGTACTAAATTTGAATTACCCATTAGATATGGAAGTGGAGATGTCAAGTAGAAGTTCAATATACGAGTTTGGAGTCAAGGACAGTGATAAGCTGTGGAGTTATACTGGGAGTGCCAGAATGCATACACATTTTAAGAGATGTTATTTATGTATTATTTTTTGAAGATGAATTGAATTATGGTAGCAATGTAGAGTATGATGTTCACTACATAGATGGCATTAATCGAATGAATGCTAGTGCCACCATACAACAGGTAGAACAGTCATAGTTTTTTTTCCTTTCTTAAGATGTGTATACATTTTTGTCACCCTCCATATATGTGGGAACTGTTGGTATGCTGATGGCATTTAAACCATGGACCTGAGGGTGGGAGTACAGCTAAGTAGAAGTACAGTGTCTGATATGTAGCCCTTAGAGTGTCTAAAATCTAGAAGCAGAGTTGAGGTATTGAAATCTAGAAGGAATGAGAAGAAATTAATGAGGCAGAGTGACTTTCAGAAGGCAAAAAAAAAAAAAAAGCCACCCAGAAATTTTCAGAAATAAAAAAAGCCAACTGTGTTGAATGTTACTGAGAGATCAAGAATAATATTGAAGATAGGGGGATTACTTAGATTTCATTTTTCATTTTCTTACCACTTCTGAGTAGTGAGTTCAATAGGAGAGGCAGGAGGTAGACACAGTGACTACAGACAATACCAGTGAAGATCTGGGCTGTGGAAAGTAGAGCAGTGGGCAGGGGCAAGAGCTAGAGAGAGAGGTGGAGTTGAGGAAAAATGCTCATTGGCTGGTGTGCTTTTCAAGATGTCAGGCCCTGGAGCCCATGTGTACATTGATGAGTGAACCAGAAGACAGGGAGACTTTGCTCCTGCAGAGAAAGGGAGCATGACTGACACAGAAAAATCTGTGACAAGTTGAGTGGGGTTAGGATCTGTCTCCTTAGAAGAAGTGCTGGCTTAATATAAGGGCTAAGCCCCATCCAGGGACCACGCAGAGAGTGAGCACACAGGTGAGAGTTGCTAGACTTGAAGAAAGGAAGATGAGTTAATATTTGACTGTTTCTACTTTCTCAGCGAAGTTTGAGGCAAGATCATCACTTATGAGAGGATGTAGTGGGTAACAGCAGTGTGGGGACAGCAGAAAACATGTAAAGTAGCATCTTAGAGACAGGGCAGGGGTACATATCAGAGAAACACTAGAGTTTATGGTCAGTGTGAAGTGGCCATCAGAGATTTGTGTTTGTGGATTTAAAAAGGGACCAGCATCATAACTGTGTATTATTTCTTCAGCCCTTTTCACTGGTCTTCTACAAGTAAGAAGTACTTAGATAGTTGACTTTAATCATCTTTGTGTTTGCCAGATGAGACTCAAAAGAGGCAATGTATTCAAGTGTCATTAGAGGAGATTGATTATGATGTTGGCTTATGTTATCTAATGTGGTAAAAAAGGTGCAATAGTGAAGATTGGAAAACTATAAAAAGCTGTTCAGGGAAAAGCTTAGGCATCTTCATGAAGATGAAAAGTTAGGATCAAAGGTACACTACAGATTATTATCCACAAGGATAAGAGGTGATGGTCAAAGAATGGACCAATAGATTCAAAATTTCAAGGTGGTCCATTACTGAGGATCAGTGTACCGAGGGCAGAGATGGAATGGTAAGAAAGGTCACTGAAAAAGAGAACCTCCATGAACTGAGGCCAGGGTGTTGTCTCCATGGTGTTCAGGTTTGTTAAAGTAATGCTACTGGTACCAGCTGCCTGGGGTTTAGCTTAATTGGTAGAGTGCTGCTCTGGACTTTCTGAAGACCTGCATTTGATCCCCAGCACCCCCGAAATGGGAGAAGGATGTGGCAATCCACTCTGGAGACAATCAGCCATTGAAAACCCTATGAGGGTCTCTATGAGTCAGACACGACTCGATGGCACCTGAAAATTGGAACCTATCATCAACAACAACCACCACCACTGGTATCAGGAGCAGGACAAAGAAACCATGGTGAGCTTGGTGCTGCATCCTCAGTGCATGAGAGGGGCAGGCCAGCAGGATAATGAGGACAGAAACAAAAAGCAGCAGCAGCATCACCTCATGAAATGAACTTGAAGGTAGCTGGAAGTTGAGAAGAAAGGCAGGAGGGTCATTGAAAAAGACAACTGAGAGCAAGGACTATACCTATTCCAAGTCATTGTAAAGATAAAAGGATGTTGGAAGACACACACAGTCTCCAGTGGGGGATAAGGAAACCATCATTTTCAAAGAAGAGTTGGGGTTACATAACATTCAGGGCATACAGGAATTTGATGATAATAGGTTCCAATTTTCAGGAGGTGACATGGAAATTGTGACAGTGGGATGAGAGGGACATGTTAGTACACAGTAATAAATGGATAAGGACTTTAAAGACTAGGATTTTGAGATGAGGTAAATATAGTCTAGGGTTGGAGTATGAGGATTAACTAATCTCCATTCAAAATTCCTATTGTGGACTTATTTTAACTCATCCCATAGATTTAAAAATACAAAATGTATCTAACAGCAATTTACAAGGATAGGTGAGACACACAGGAATAGCCAGTCGGTCACCTGCACACGTGATATAAGCTTCCTCCCTTGGAGAGCAGGATGTGGGTTTCCAAGGGTCAGAAGGACACTGCCACAGGGACGTATCAGTTTTCCGACAGCGGATTCCATCCACCCACCGGGGTCTAGAACCTTCCCTGAGAGCCACAGAAGAGTTGAGGGTCCCACTGTCCCCACAGCCAAGCTGTCTGCAGATCACGGACAAGGTCACGGCTCCCATGGGGCTGCGGCAGACGCTGCCCCAGGTCTGGTTGTAGGAAAGCTCCAGCCACCCAGCACACTCCTGGTCCTCGCTCACCAGCCTGAGGGCCAGGAACTCTGAAAACGAAGGGGAAAACAGGGCACAGTGAGAATTCAACCCTTAGTGCTCTGGCTACTTTTACCCCTAAAGAGTGAAAGCTCCTCAACTGTGCAGAGGAGGCTCCTGCTATGTGGAAGGTTGAAACTTCAACCCTTTTCCCTGCGCTGTCAGTCTGTGCCCATCTTTCTGTTTCTACCACGTGGATGTTGTGGAGACTGAACCGGGGAGAACAGGGACGTGAGTGCTCTGCAGGGAGGAAAAGCCAGACCTGCTCTCTGACTGACCATGACAGATCCTGGGAAAGGGAGAGTGGACAGAGGGTGGCAGGCAGAACAGTGGAGCCAAATATGTCCCCTTCATGGACCCTGGAGCCTGTATATGTGCTGCCACATGTGACAAACAGGCTTTGCCAGCAGGATTGAAATAAGGCTCTGTTCATGGGAGGTTGTCCTGCACTAACCAGGTGAGCCCATCTAATCCCATCCTTAGATCTGTGTCCTTACAAGTAGGCAACAGTTTCTGGCTCTGGACAGAGGGAGATGGAAGCATAGAATGGGGAGAGAGTTGCAAGGAAGGTGAGTTTAAAAAAGGAGCTAAGAGCCAAGGGATGAAGGCAGCTTCTAGAAGCTGGAACGGGAGGGAAATGAGCCTCCCTAGAGCCTCAGAGGAATGCAACCCTGTTGACACCTTGCTTTAGCCCAGGCAGGCATTGGATGGACCTCTAACCAGCACAACAGAAGGTAATAAGTTGTGTTGTCTTAGCTTCTGACTGTGATGGTTTGAGGCAGCAGCGATCAGACACTAATACAATGGGTCTCGGGGTTTTGCACCTGCAGGTAGCTGCAGTGAGCCCTGCTTTCCATGGAAACTGGAGGAAATTGCTGTCAGGACACAGTGCTGAGAAGGAAGGGCCATAACTTCGTTCTGCAGGAGGACACGCCCCCACCTCCTTGTCAGCTAGAAAGCCAGGCCCTGGGCAGGAGCCTCCTTCCCCTCCTACGCTTCCAACTGCTGCACACTCCACCTGGGGCTCAGCCGCGTCCTGGAGACCCTCCCGCCCGGGCCTGGGGACAGATGCACAGCCAACCTGAGCAGATGACCCCGGCGTCCTCCTTGTGCCTGCAGTCGTGCAGTCCCCAGCCCTGGGAAGGGCAG
>VMDO01032655.1:0-18760 GCA_007922755.1 Pedetes capensis | reverse complement strand
CCCTAGCCATTAGGGAAATGCAAATCAAAACAATGCTGAGATTTCACCTTACACCAGTAAGAATGGCCAAGATCAATAAAACAAACAACAACAAATGCTGGCGAGGTTGCGGGGAAAAGGGAACACTTTTACATTGTTGGTGGAGCTGTAAATTGGTGCAACCACTATGGAAATCAATATGGAGGTACCTCAAAAAACTTTTTTTACTTTTTGAGACAGGGTCTCACTAAGTTACAGACTGCCTCTGGTCTCGAACTTGCAATCTTCCTGCCTCTGCCTCCCAAACTGCTGGGATTACAGGCGTGCACTACTGTGCCTGGCAGTCCAGCTAAATTTTAAAGGCTGTCTCTGACCTGGAACTCACAATCCTCTTGCCCCAGCCTCCTGAGTCACTGGGGATTACAAGAGCGTGCTGTGGTGCCTGGTACTTGCTTTGACATTTTTAATGGATTTATTTATTTTTCACAGTGTGCTGTAGTTGTCTGACAAAAATATATATATCTATACACCAGGCTGGATTTATTGAGGAGAGGGTCTCTGCCATCTTTGAATTCTAAATCTTGGGGGTCTAGCACAGAGAGATCTGGGATGAAATGATGAGTAAAACTCAATTTATTAAAAAATTGTCAGATAATTGATGCATTCATTTGCCACTACCCCATTTTGGATTTTTGGTTATGTGTTGTGCCAGTGAGATTGTTTTGCAGCTGTGTTTTTGAATGATCTCTGTTAGATTTCAGAGAGGATCAGTATAACTTGGTGAAATGAGTTGCCATTGTTTGCAGTGACCTATTATGTTTTAAAGATTACGGAAATCATCTTTCCCTGACATTTTGAAAGCTTTATTATTCAGCGAGGAAAGCTTTCCATGGTATCGATTTTCTTCTGAGAATGTTGTCCCCCAGTTTTATTTTAGTTAGATAGTGTTTGTTTTATTATTTTTCTAGATAATCTGTAGTTGTGGTTTGTATTTCCAGTTGTATACAGAAACTGCCTAACAACTGTGTTTTCTAGGTTTTAAGTTGTATATTCCCTCCATAAATTAAAATGGTTGCTATCATTTCCTTTCTGTCTTAGACATCACTTTGTGTTCATAGGTTTTGGTGTAGATCGGAGGTAGGCAAGCTTCTGCAAAAGGCTTGATAGTATGACTTTGCAGCCAAGTTGAGTCCAGCTGAGTCATCCTGGCAGGAAGTTGGCCATAGACAATATTTACACACATGAACTATATTGTGAATGGTTACGTTCCAATGAAAACTTATTTCTGAAAGCAGATAGGGGATTGAATTTGTCTGTGGGTTGTAGTTTTCTCAACCCTGGTCTAAACTATTTTTTATTTTTGCAATCTAGTGGCTTTTTAGAAAGGTTAATATATGATTAACCGTTATACGTATTCTCCCAACGGCATCTAACAACAACAACATGTACGGTACAGCTTTGATCTCTTAACTCTTACTACATGTAATATAGGCAACTTTAGGTATTTTTACAGTCAAGCTTCTTGGTTTTTGACTAAGAACTTATAACAAATTTATTTGGCTTATAATAGTTTTATTTGGCATGCAGAAAAGTTTTGCTGCGTTGTCATCTAGAAAATATTCCAGAAGTAGAATACCAAAAGGTCTTTTTATAAAATATTGTGAACTGGTAGCTTATACCTGCATTATCGATTTTGTTTGGTGTTTAGAGTGTTTCTTGGTTTGTTTTTGCTTGAATCAGTTACCAACATTTAGCTCTCTAGAGATTTTACAGGCTGGGATTTAGCTCAGTTGGTAGAGCGCTGCACTGCAGTCTCTGAGGTCCTGAGTTCAATTTCCAGCACTGCAAAAATGGGAGAAGGGCCTGGCAATCCACTCCCAAGGCAATCCCCAAATGGTCAGCCATTGAAAACCCTATGAGGGTTGCTATGAGTCGGATACCGACTCTACGGCATCTCATATTCCATAAAATCTAAGATACCATGATCGATTTTAAAATACAGCATTATTTTATATGTTGTTGTTAGGTGCCACTGAGTTAGGTCCAACTCATAGCAACCCTCACAGGGTTTTCAATGGCTGATTGTTTCAGAATTACTTCGGGAGTGGATTATCACATTCTTCTCCCATTTTTGTGGTGCTACGAATTGAACCCAGGTCATCAGAGAATGTGGAGCAGCACTCTACCAACTGAGCTAAACCCCGGCCCCTAAAACATGTGAAAATGTGAAAATAATGTGCATCTTAGAGTCAGTGAATTCTAGTAAAGAAAAAATCTGGATTGGTGGCTTCTTTTGTAAATGGGAAGGTCTAACAATATTGAGACCCTAATGTCATGTCACAGTGATGAGGCTGCCCCTTTAATGGCTTGAAGCTTTGCATTTTCCACGATTCCCACCTAGCCTACTAATTTATGTGAGTTCTCTGCAGGTGTGACTCCTGTTTCTATGGTGATGGAGCCAATCCAGAGGCATGTTCTCCCATCCTCTATGGAAATAGAATGACTCCTTGCAGTATTGAAGAGAATATGTAACATCTCATTCTGCAGCATTCAGATGTACTGCCTTTACACACATCTGAAGACTCCTTGGTCAAAGGACAAGTGTTTTAATAAAAGGCATCGACATGATGAAGGAGACTCACCTTGAGGTGTCCCTCAGAAAGCATGTTTCTGGCAGTATTAGAAGAGCAATTTTGTCTCTATTTCTTACTGCTAAACATGAAATCCATTCTTCGTGTGCCTCAGTACATAGCCTGGGATGTTTTATAGGTGATGAAATACTCAGATGCTTTTGCGACTAGTTGGTTTTATTCCTAATGTAAAGACAAGAAGCTAAAATATTTTGCAGTCCAGTTTAGTACTCAGCACCTGGCAATGTCATTCAAATATCCACTGGGATTACCACCCTTTAGCATCCTAACATAATCCCCTGGAATGTTGCATGCTTTTGGCTGGGAATTCTAATTTGTCTGCCATCAATAGAGCTGTCCCTGCTTTGGTTATTGCCACTCATCTGGCATATCTTTCTTGTGCTTTTATTCTAGAATTTTGAGGATCCCTTTGTTTTAGGTTTTACCCAGAAATGGTAGAGGTGGGAAAGGCCGACTCAAGGGTCTCTTTTCTTTCTCCAATGCACAGACCTTTTGGCCTTCTCCTGGAAGGCAGTGAACCATTGCCCCATTTCTTTCAGCCCACATGTTTCTGAAAGGTATCTTTTAAATTGTTGTTGTTAGGTGCTGTTGAGTCATGTCCGACTCATAGTGACCCTTACAGGGTTTTCAATGGCTGATTTCTTCGGGATTGCCTCAGGAGTGGGTTGCTATGTCCATCTCCTGTTTTTGTGGTGCTGGGAATCGAACTTGGGACCTCAGAGACTGCAGAGCGGTGCTCTACCAACTGAGCTAAATCCCAGCCCATCTTTTAAATAGTGAAGACTTATTTCAAAGAATGAAGCTTGGTTTTGCCATGAAGGGGCAATGTGATTTGGTATTTCTCAAGCCAACTAATTTCAGCGGAAGTTACTAATAAAGCCTGATATTCCATTATCTCTAAGCCTTACTTTTTTGGTGCAGCAAATTCTCGTCTTTCTGTGTATTTTCAGTGAATTGGTTTTGATGGGCAGCATTTTAACCAGGAAGTTCTACTTTTTATTATTATTATTTTGCAGGACTGGAGATCAAACTCAGGGCTTCATGCATACTGGGCAAGTGCTCTACCACTGAGCCTTATCTCCAGCCTCTTTTTTATTTTTCATTTTGAGACAGGGACTTGCTAAATTGCTCAGGCTGCTTCTGGCCTTTCATTGGTGATTTCTCCTGCCTCAGCTTCCCAAGTTGCTGTGATTAGGGGTGTGCATCATAGAGCCTGGCTACTGGTTGTTTTTAATTAGTGATTCTTCCTCAGCTAGAAAGGGAGTTACTAGCTGTGGGTTGATGTTTTTGACTTTAATCTTTTTTTTTTTTCTCTGTTCAGCATGAATAATTAGGGGCAAAACATTTTTTTTTCTTTTGCTTAGTATTTCATTTTCAAGAAACATCAAGTACATTCTGACCATTACTTAGGAACAATGCATAGTTTACCTGAGTCTTGTGTGTTTAGTATGTGTGTGTTTTTCTAGACAGGTGTTGAGTGAAACCTTCAGAGGTTGTGTGGGTAAGGCAGAATAGTTAAAAGAATGCTTCTGAGCTCAGCTGACTTTAAACAACTTGCTAAATCTATTGTTTGTTACAGTGAAACAATGGAGAAGAGGAAGTGGCAGAAAGCTGCTTGGTTAATATTAAACGAAAGTCATCCCTCTCTCCCCCACGAGACACGTCACAGTGAGTTATAAGGTAAACGAATGTTCCAGAGCTGGTTCAGAAGTCTTTGAATCAAACCAAGCCAAAACTGCCTTAATGGCCTGAGTTTGATATGAAATGTCTTGCCAGGATGTTCGTTGCAGACCTGAAGTGAATCTACAAGAGGTAGATTCCCAGGGGCAATGTGGGGATTACTCTGCCAAATGGGAGGAGAGGGGGCTAGCGAATACACAATTTGAGAAAAGTAGATTGGGAAGTCAGTGAAGCAGAAGTCCTGTTGAAGCAGAAGATCTGGCAACACTTTATGTTGACTGTTTGCTTTTTAATGTTTCTTCAAGTAAGATCAAAACATCCACTCGGAGCAGGCTGAACACTTGCCAGGAAGCCAAACCACCAGGCAGAGGAAGTAAGGTTGAAGGGGTAAAGAAGATTCCTGGTTTCTTTGTTGTGGTGGTTAATGTTATGTGTCAACTTCACCAGGTCATGGTTCCCAGATACTTGGTCAAACATCAGTATCAATGTCACTGTGAAGGTATTTTGTAGATGAGATTAACATTTAAACTAGTAGGTAAACTTTGCCTAAAGCAGATTATCATCCGCAAAGTGAGTGGCCCTTCACTGATCAGTTAAAGTCCTTGGTGATAAAAAGTTGAAATCCTTTAAGGAAGGGGGAATTCTGAAGGTCTTCAGATATCAGCCACAACATTAACTTGCATGGATCTCTAGACTTGTGGACTGCCCTACAAATTTCAGGCTAATTCACCCCACTTTTGAGGGAGCCAACTCCCCAAGACCTCTTTTGTTCTGTTTATATATGTATAACCCTCAGTTGTTTCTCTGGAGATCCTTGACCACCACCCTTACCAAAGTATAAAGAAGGTACATCATGCAGAGAGCCCACTTCCTCATTCTATAGTGACAATCTCACTACCCTCCTGAAGCCGTGCAGTCACTTCACACCTGAATCTGAGTAGCCCTAGCGTGGCTTCTCTGCACCCACAAGGTCAAGTCCAGACTTTTCTGACAGTATTAGGACTTGTCACAGCCTGGCCTTGAGCTCAGTGTCCGAGTAGGAATTTTTCTCCAGAAAAAGCCTGTCTCCTAGGCTGATTGTTTCTTTTATTCTACCTGTATATCCCAGAATTCCCTCCTCTGTACCTTGGCAAAGTCTGTTTCTCACGCAGAAAAGTCTCTTCCATTTTTTTCTTTTTCAAATCTTTCTGCTCCTTAAAAGCACAGCTCAAGTCCCACCTCTTGCATGCAATTCCTCTCTCTCAACTCCCTCTATACTTCTAATAAGCATCACATTGCAATTACTTATTCTATAATATTGATTTAAGCATATGAACTAACTCAACCAATGGAGTCCTGGAAAGAAGAGACCATGCCATTAACTCATTATGTCTATCCCATGGTGCCCATTGGAGAGTTACACCACAAGTCTACCATACTGTACTTCACAACTCATGGTTGAAAGAATTTCATTGAGGTTATGCTACTTGATCTTTTGACCCCTAGGCTCATAGCTACATGTTAAATTGTACATGGGGTATATGCTTTCTATTAGGATGAAATGGTGCTGTCTTGATATGAATTCAAAGTGAACAATGGCAATGACTTCTTGGCAGTTATCATCCATGTTACCCATGCATAATTGCCATTTTGTGGCCTTGTGATAACTCTTGTCATAATTCTCTTTCAAGGTGATGGTTGCTTTACTTATCTGTTAGTAGTTTATCAGCTTATATCTTGGAGTGAAAGACTTGTTACGCTCCATGTGATGATCTTGACTGTCAACTTGACTGGATTGAGAAGCGCCTAGGAGATTGGTAAAGCACACCTCTAAGTGTATCAGTGAGGGTGTTTCCAGAAAGCATTAGTGAAGGGGAGAAGACCTGCTTTGAATGTGGGTGACACCATCCTATAGTCTGAGGTCCCAGATGGAATGCAAAGGGAGAAAGGAGAGAGCCTGGGAATGCAGGCATTCGCTCTCTTTCTTGGACACCATGATGTGAGCTGCTGTGATCTGCCGTGCCCTCCTTGCCTTGATGGACTGAAACCTCTGAAACCATGATCCAAAATAAATTCTTCTCTCCCTTAAGTTGTTTCTCTCAGGTATTTGGTTACAGCAATGGGAAAGATGGAATAATATACTCCACACTACCTCACACACAATGGGCTATCTTCTAACCAGGCCATCATATAAAGAATATGGAAAGGTGTTTTCTTTGCTGTAATCTTCTACCTCCAACTTTAACCAAGAGAACACCCTTCATCCTGTCTGAACCAGATCATGGACCATAGTGAGCATGATGGGACTCATGGTTAAGATTGCCTGAACCTCAGGAATTTGCTTTGGAATTCTAGCCTGGTGGCTTTTCTATATATCATTGTTGCCTATCCAACAGTTCCATGGTTTCTTGTGAAACATGAATGTATCCATAATTTTAAAAGAAGCTATGTTTATGGAAAATTTTGCACAGAGAAAGGACGAAAAAAATATTGGTGAGTGGAGAGCCTCATTTCCATCAAACAGCTATCCTTCCTGAAATAATTCAAGGACTTCTCATGTATGCCATCTCAAAGAAAGGGCTCTTTCATGTTGATGTGAGACATGAAGATGTTCTTTATCTTGGTTCCCTGACTCTCTGCTAGCTTCCTGTCTCATCTCCATCTCTATCCAACCTGTATATGCTACTCGTTTTATATGTTATTTTTTTTAAAACATTAGTCTTTATTTACTCAACATGTAATTGAGCATCAATGTATACTAGGTACTTTGGGTCCTGTGTTAGGCAGACTTTTCATCACTGTGACACAGTATCTGACATAAACAACTTAAGAGAGGAAGGATTTATTTTGGCTCATGGTTTCAGAGGGCTCAGCCCATAGTCTGTGGCTCTGTTGATTCTGGACCCATGGTGAAACAGAACATCATAACAGTAGGCATGTGGTGGAGGTTACTGACTTCATGGTGGACAGGAAGCAGAAAGAGAGGAAGGAACCCGGAACCAGGTACACACTACTTCCAGCTAGGTCCACTTCCTAAAATGTCACCATCTCTCCAAAATAGTGCCACCAGACCAAGCCTTCAATACATGCGCTTGTTAGGGGACATTTCATATTTAGTCCTTAACACGTGCTGAGTGGGTTTCTCCTGTTCTTGAAAACATTTTGATTTCCCTTTGTTCTGGATTAAGTTGGAACTTCCTTTTCAATTACAGTTCTCATCATATCAGACACAGAGGGTAGGGCATACCCTGTGTTCTTGCCACTGACCATCCATGTCCTTCATATTTCTGTGCTTTGTTCTCATAGCTTCCTTTGTCAGAAACATGCCTCTTCCTTCTCCCTGTCTAGAAACTCCATCTTATTCCTCAAGGCTCATCTGGAATTTCAATCTTCTTTGATGCTATTTCACTGAGGCTGTGTTAGTGGCCTTTCTCAGGTCCCCTTATAACTCAGAACTCTGTGGTGGCACTTGAATTGTGATCATATGCTTCTTTGTGTTTCCCTCTCTACATTAGTCCACAGTTGGGTATGATGACCTGGCAGGCAAAACATGTGCGTTAATCAGCTCTGAATCTCCAATCCGGACACATTATAGACACTAAATTCTAAATTCTTTTTTTTTTTGACACAATGTCTCACTATGTGGCCCAGACTGGCCTTGAACTCTTGATCCTCTTGCCTCAGCCTCTCCAATGCTGGGATTACTGGTGTGTGCACCACACTCCGCTTAGATATAAATTCTTAACTACATGCTGTGTATGTTAAACATATACATTTTTCTTTGTCAGTTAAAAAATAAATAATCCTAAAATAAATTCTTAATAAAGAAGTGAAGAATGAATGCTAATCACAATAGTTGAGTTTGCTTTTTCTGAAGTTGGGATTTGCATGCAGAGTAGAAGTTGATCTGTTGTAGTTTGAAAAGAAGTCTTCAGATGTCCTAGTTCCTCTTCCATCTTCCCTTTTATTCTTTCCTCATTGATGGGGGAATGTCTTTTTATTTAGTGGGTGATAATGACCTTTCTTTTGCTGTTAGGAAGAAGATTGTGCACAGTTATCCTTGGGAGAGGTCAGGAATAAACTGCTGCTCATATTGAATGATTCCATAATTAATAACAGAGCTTCTCTTTGGAAAGTAGGCTTTGGTGGATAGTGGTGAGGGATTGAAGTGGAGTATCAGGGAGGGTCCTGGATGTTTGTTGAGCATCATAGAAAAGGGCTTTGGGGATTCCGAGGTGGTCTTCTTGGTCACTCTAGGAACCCTTCTGCAGCTCTCTATAATCACTGAGGGAGAGATCTTCTTAGTCCCCTTGCATGTATGTGTAGGCTTTTCTTTGCCATAGCAACTTTCCTACTTTCTATTCACATAATGTCAGGTAAAGTATTTAACCCCTCTGGGTCTCAGTCACCTCATTTACAAATGAGAATTACATTTACAGTAGTAGTAATAAATGGGATTGTGTATGTGAGCTACAGCTCTTTGCAAATGGGAAAGATATTATTTTGTATTTTTTTCCAGGAGCTAGTACCTTGCCAGGCATCTAGTAGATATAGTTTTTTGAATGTCACCTATTTCACCTATGCACATATACAATGCACAATTTGTGGCCATAGTTGGAATTCCTGCAAGCCTGTTTCAGCACTGAACCAAGAAAAGGGTTTGCAAGTAGAATCCCTTAGCCATCTTTTCTTTACCCAGTGAGTATTATATTCTTCAGTTCCTGATTCCTCACTTTTCCCAGTTGATCTTTTCTCTTGCTCATTAGTACACATACCTTTTACCTGTTGGATACAGATAACTTGGCAATTCTTTTCTCACGGCCTTTGACTGATGATAACACAAACTAGGGTGTGCTCCACTCTTGTAGCACAGTTTTCCAGGACATGTTTCCATCAGTCTTTGAGGATGAACCCTGTTGGAGGAGACATTCCTTCTGCCTGAGGCTATGCCTGCTCTTGTACTTTCTTTCCCATTCAGAGATTGCCCCACTACGCCTAAGCCCATACTGTGGATCTTTTAATGCTCATCAGATTTTTGAGAAATGGTTTCTCCTTTCCTGAGCTACAGGGGGAAGAGGGAGGTGAGTTTAGGGATACAAAAGCAGTATTCAGGGACAATGATAGAATGGCAATAAACAATAAGGTCATAACCTTCTGCATGAGCCCTTGGACACCACAGAAAGGAAACTGCAGCCACACTGTCTTGGGTATGTATCATTTTGTCCCACCTGGTCACTGGACACTGGCCAGCAGGCTCTCTGAACCAGTATCTTTGAACTATGTCCCAGGCAATGGTAATTAGCAGGCCCACAGACTGTAGCTGCTTTATCACATTGAGAAAATTTCTCGTGCACAAAGGAAATCTACAAAAAAGGAAATGCATAGTGGCAGGCAGCAGGCTGTGTTGGAGTTTTGGTGCTTTGTTTCTGTAATTGAACAGGGTGTGAATGTGGATGTTGTTTTAATGTTTGCATGTCAACTTGAATGGGCCACAGGGTACCCAGATATTTGGTCAAACATTCTGGCTATGTCTGTGAGGGTATTTTTGGGTGAGATTAACATTTAAATTGGTGGACTTTGAGTAAAGTAGATTTCCCTTTCTACTGTGTTTGGGCCACATCCCATCTGTTGAAGGCTTGAACAGATACTTTCTGAAGCAGTTCTGGAAATCTTCTTTTGTGACTGTATTTAGTTGTCCTGTTGGGGCTGCCTTGATGTCCTGAATCAATTCAGAACATTTACATTTCATGGTACTTTTGACTTCGAGGAAGAGCCAGAAGTCACCTGGTGCCAGATCCAGTGAATAAGGTGGATAAGGACACCAAAAAGTTTTCATTTGATAGAAATGGCCATACCAGAAGTGAAGTGTGACATGGAACATTGTCATGATGGAGGATGAAACTGAAGATGCTTATGAAAGAGGACTTCTAAACTTCTTCCGAAAGTGGGAAGAAAGATGAGTGTTTTTGAAGGAGTTTAATGGCAGTCTGTCTTCTACTTTAATAATATTTTTTAATTTAAGCATTCACCTTAGTCTTTGATCATACTATATTCTTAATTCTAATCCACACTCTTTGAAGAGTTTTAGAGGTCTGCAAAATCAGATGTGGATTAGAATTGTGTGAGGATTCAATCATGGTTGAGAGGGCTTACCCAAGAGCATGTGTGCAAATCCAATCCGCATGCAATTTTAGTTCCCATCTGATTTTATTGTTGTTGTTAAGTGCTGTCAAGTTGGGTCTGACTCATAGCAATCCCCACAGAATTTTTAATTGCTGTTTTGGTGGGGATTGCTTCAGGAGTGGATTGCCACATCCTTCTCTGATTATTGTGGTGCTGAGGATCAAACTCAGGTCCTCAGAGAATCTGGAGTACCACTCTAACAACTGAGTTAAACCCCAGCCCTCTGATTTTGTAGTCCCCTAAAACTCTTAAAAGGGAGTGGATTAGAATCTAGAATATGCAATATATATATATTTGGGAGAAGGACCTGGCAGTCCACTCTTAAAAAACAATCAACCATTGAAAATCCTATGAATAGCAGAGAAACACTAACAATAGTGTTTTGCCTGTTGTACATAGGGTCACTATGAGTCACACACTGATTTGATGGCACCCAACAACAACATACATTATATATATGTTTGTGCTGCAGCCATAGCACCTGGGCATCTGATTCCACCTGATCTTGGAAGCTAAGCGGGGTTGGCCTGGTTAGTCTTTGGATAGGAGATCGCCTGGGAACACCAGATGCTGCAGGCTGGGGAGAAGGACCTGGCAATCTACTCCTGATATAATCAACCATTGAAAACCCTATGAATACCAGAGAAGCACTGACACGGTGCTGGACATGGCCTAGTGTCAAGGAGTGTTTCATTCTGCTGTACATTAGAGTCTGACCTGACTCGACAGCACCAAACAACAACAACATATATGTTTTTGTGTATGTACTATTGGTTCTGTTGCTCTGGAGAACCCTGACTAATATACGTGGTTTCTGCACAGTGCTGAGCATAGCCCAGGATCTGGCAATGAGTCAGGGTGATTGATCAAGGTGTACAGTTCACAGAGAAGTTTCTCAGCCAGCTCATGTGGCCCTGTCTGGTGCCTGGTTACTGCCTGCCACCTTGGGTTTCCTGTTTGGCAGGATCAGAATAGCTGGTACTCAGGCATGGCGTGACCTATGGTCAGATCGTGCTCTGTCCGTATTTCCTTAGGAGGGGGTTTTCTAGCCCATTAGGGACTCTGGGGTCTCTCTGGCAAAGTGGTAGAGGGAGTCTCTGCCTAAGGGGTCTGAAAGGTGGCAGATAAGGATAAAGTTAATAAAGTACTAGTATTTGGAGGGAGTCAGTACAATGTAGCATCACAAAAACAATCCAGCCTGATTTTCTCAAGTGTGGCTTTTGCCTCAGTTATTCTTCTTGGTGTTCCTGAACAACAGTCAAATGCTTTTATGATATGCTTAAGGGTAAGAGGTCCAGCAACTTCCCCCAGCTGCGAATGGTATGGGAGCCTCTGCGGAAATAGGTCTGCTGAGTGCCGTTTCATTGGACCATGAGGACAAATGTATAGCTCACCCAGGGAAGATCGAAGATCAGTAAGACAGCTCAGAATGCTGGTTCTACTTTTCACTCAGGAGATCACCTTGCAAAAGCCACTTAATTGCTCTTGTCCATCTATGTCAATGTGGTTCCCAAGCTAGAAGGCTCTGTATCACCTGGAAGCTAGTTAGAAAGTTAGACGCTCATGCTTAGTCCCAGGCCTGCTGAATCAGGATCTGCAGTTCACCCAGATAACCAGATGATCACCTTTGACAAGCCCTGTTTAGAGAGGGAAGAGCAGGGTCTTGGAATTATTTAGAAACTACTGTTTTTTTGGGGTGTGTGTGTGTCTGGACACTCCCTCTGTAACTTTAGATATTTCATCGAAACTCTCTGAGCCTCAATTTCCCTACCTGAAAACTAGGGATAAAAATATCTACCCACCAGCCTGATGGAGTTACACATAGATTAAATTAATTTAAAAATTCACCTGCATGCACTGAGCGACTTGTATGTATGTACCAACACTGCAGGGTAGAGTTGACTGAGCCATAATCCTTGTAATCCTTGTGCCCGAGAGTTCAGCCTCTGGTATAATGAGACTATATGTATGAAAGCCCTTTGTAAATGCAAAAGGCTACCTAACTGTTAGCTATTATTAGCATTAATGGAGATAATAATACCTGCCCTACTTCTGCTCCATGGTTATCATTAAGCTCAAGTGCGATAAAGCATGCCAAAGCCATTTGAGAAGCTGAAAAGTACTGACGTAAGAACGTTATTAGTGTTGTTATTGCCATCAGTGAGTGAATGATAATTAAGTTTAGTAGGGGAAAACCTAGATTTTAATTACAGGCCACAGAGGATCCTTGGGTTTAAATACCAAACTTGGGACTGGGTTGAACACGCGGGGATTCTTGCTTGCTTTTGATTTTGCAGGGTAGCTACTTCGACAATTAAGAGTCTGTTAATACTTCTGCTATTTCAGAATATCTGATCCCAGAAACAGGGATTTCTTTGCAGTTTACTGGAGAGCCACTGAAATGCATCCACCTGTGAGGTGGAATGTTCTATCTGATGGGCAGCCTGACAGTAGTATTACCCTGCAGACCAGGATGTGGTCAGGTGGAAAAAGTACAGGTGGTTTATGCATTGCGAGGTCCTCAATCTGGGGCAGACTGTTTTCTGTGTGTTGCTGTCTGTGGAACTCAAGCCTTAGAGATAAAACCCTGCAAGCTCGGGGCTGGCAAAACAAGTTGGAAATCGTGTAGTTTAAACCTCGTTTTTATAGACACTATGGCCCACAGACCTCCCTCTGGACTATACTACAAGTTGATGGAAAGAAAAGGACCTGAAAATTCACTTCCCCTCACTCCCAGTCAGTGTCTTCTTATGATATCTTGAGGATGCCTTTTGGCTTTGAGTAAACTTATGCTCGCAGGCCGGGATTTAGCTGAGTGGGTAGAGTGCTGCACTGCAGTCTCTGAGGTCCTGAGTTCAATTCCCACCACTGCAAAAATGGGAGAAGGACCTGGTAATCCACTCCCAAGGCAATCCCAAAACAGTCAGCCATTGAAAATCCTATGAGGGTCACTATGAGTCGGATACCGACTCGACGGTACCTAACAGCAACAACAACAAACTTATGCTTAGGGACACATTTTCACTGCAGCTTTGATGGAGACATGCCTCCAGTATTTCCTCTTTGTTCTTGACAGTAGATAGGTTACCTCTTCCTCCTCACTGGCTCAGTGTCTTCTCTCTTCTTCCTGCTGTGACATGGCCAGTATTGATTTGGATGCGCAAGATAAACACATAACCCCCGACACTCCTTGCATACTTGTTTCCTCCTTCCCATGATCTGCTTTGATACTGAGCCAATCATATATACGTCCACCCCTCCTGTTAGATGGGAAAGCTCTCGGGCTCTGGAGGGGCAGCTCCGCTGTTGAAATGTAGCTTTATCACTTGGTGGATCATTCTGTGATCTTGGGCAAGTCACATTGACTCTATGAATCACATATTTTTCTACCTCTGAATTGAGATGTTGTCCTATCCACTTCACAGGTAAAAATTAAAGAATACATGTGAAGTCATTGCAGTCCACTGTAGCCTTGCTAACTCTGCGTCTGTGGCTCTCCATGTGGGCCCCAGGGGGCGCTGCATTCATCCAAATGGACTAGAAACAAGAAGGACTCAAGTTCCCAGCAGTGCGGGTCTTTACATCACGCATGAGGTCACGGATTCCAACTATTGGTTCTTTTCCAGGAATGCCATGTCACAGGCCATTAACTACTATTACCTTTGACCTTTTGTTACTGCTTTTCAGTTCTGTTGTCTCTCATGTTTTCACTTCCAAGCTCACTCCACTTTTTTTTTTGAACAGGGTTTCAAACCTGCAAAACATTGGGTTCAGGTTTGGGTGTGGGATCAAGATGCTAAAATTTACAGGGTTCAAGTTTGGTTCAGGATTGGGTTTGGGTTTAATTCCTATGTGTAGATAGCAGGGCTTTGAGCTAAAATTGACCCTGGACCCTGAACCTGTTCTGGGTCTGTTCTGTGTTCCTGAACACAGTGAAAATTGGATTTGGGTTCAGCTTTTAAAGTGTTATTTTTTTGGTACCATTGGTTTTGTTGCTAGGTGCCACCAAGTTGAGTCCAACTCATTGTAACTCTGTGTACAGCACAACAAAACATTCCCTGACACTGTGCCATGGGCATGATCTTTTTTATGTTTAAGCACATTGTTGCAGTCACTATGTCAATCCATCTAGTTAAGGGTCTTCCTTTTTTCCATTGTCCCACCACTCTCCCAAATATGATGTCCTTCTCCAGGAATTTATCCCTCCTGACAACATGTCCAAAATACATAAAATGCAGTCTTGTCACCCTTGCTTCCAAGGAACGCTCTGATTGCTCTTCTTCTAGGATGGATCTGTTGGTTATTTTGGT
Organism: Pedetes capensis; assembly: GCA_007922755.1. Taxonomy (NCBI): domain Eukaryota; kingdom Metazoa; phylum Chordata; class Mammalia; order Rodentia; family Pedetidae; genus Pedetes; species Pedetes capensis. The sequence continues at coordinate 3,978 of VMDO01032655.1, read as the reverse complement.
AGTCTGGGGTTTGATACCATTAGCTATTTAAAAATTGAAGGAAAAAAGGGAAAAACATTCATTTACCTACATAGAAAAAGAAAGAAAGAAAGAAAGAAAGAAAGAAAGAAAGAAAAACATTCATTTACCTACATAGGATTAAAATTCAGCCAAACCCCAACCTTCTCAATTTTAACATACTGAACCTGCATCCAAACCTGAGTCCAATTTTTTGCAGGTTTGAAGCCCAGGTTTTGAAAGATGGTGGTGAATTCTTCCAGGAGAAAAATACTGCCTGCTTCTCTGTGGGTGCGTTCAGGTGTGTTAAAATGAGAATCACTCGATGCTGTCTGACTTGGGGCTCTTCCCGGGTCCGTGATTCTTTATTCATGGCTTATTCATAGTCCCACTGCTTCCTATCCTGAAGCCCACAGCAGGGAATGGTGTCCTTCTCCTTGACCCAGCGTCCTCCCTGAAGTCCACCTAGACTAACAGCATCTCCAGGGAAGGCCAGCTCATCCTGCTTCTGCCCCGCTGCTGCACCTTCCATCCAGAAGAAAGTGTGGAGATGCTTGATGACTGCTTTGTACATTTGCTGCTCCTCTGCTACTTAAGAGACGCTTCCCATTTGTAGCAGGTGTTAGAATTCTTCAGAGAGTCTCATTCCCCTTCATCGGAAAATGTCTTGTTAACTCACCTGGAGGGCTGAGATTTAGCTCAGTTGGTAGAGTGCTGCGCTGCAGTCTCTGAGGTCCCAGGTTCGATTCCCAGCACCGCAAAAATGGGAGAAGGACCTGGCAATCCAGTCCCAAGGCAATCCCAAAACAGTCAGCCATTGAAAACCCTATGAGGGTCGCTATGAGTCGGATACCAACTCGACAGCACCTAACAACAACAACTCACCTGGGGTAGAAATGGAACATCTAGAGCCTAGGTTTCTAAAGGAAGAAGAGAGAGTAGGTGCTTGGAATGGGGCAACCAGGACATCCAGCGGGAAAGCATTGAGGAGTGGGGAGAGACAAGGACCCAGGAGACTGAGATGAACATCATGGGAAATGCTATACCTCTGGTGTTCTGAGCTCTATTGGGAGGGATGTCACGACTTCTCCCGGAATAGTGAGAGTTGCCTGGTGTGACTAGCTGCCCCGAGGACACGGGTGAGAGGGAAAGCAGGTCTGGGACTCTGGCTCCATAACTTCACAGAAGTCTGAGGGAGGAGTGCAGAGAGGAAACCACCTCTAGACTTCCCCAGACCTTGGACACCGAGGTCTGATGCAATGTGCGTGGAGCGCAGTAATTCAAGGAAATTAAGTCAAGAATGCAAGGGGCCGAAGGCCCCCAGCTGACCCCTGGGTTAGGCTCTAGCGGAGCCTGGCACAAAGTCATGCATTTAAAATGATATCCTGCCAGGATTTTTTTGTTTCCTTAGAAAGGACTGTGGCAAAACCTCAAGGGGAAACTGTTGATATGAGAGAGCCACTTGGGGTCACCTCACTGAGGACTCTGTGAAAATGCCCATCCAGCCCTGGCACTCAGCAGACTTTAGGGAATGGGGCCCCTGCTCTTCTCTCCCCACTTTGCCATCTGGCTGAATAAATACAGGTGGCAGCTTCCTTGGCCCAGCAGGCATTTGGGGCCTCTCGATCCTGCTGTGTGGCACATAATTATGGCTTGTGCTGAACACCACTGTGTCCTCTTCCACTGACAGCCAGGGAGCCAGGCTGGCAGCCCCTCTTGCAAACCTGAGAAGGGCTCACTGGACCTCGTGTGCCCAGTCTTTTTATTCACTTCCTCGGGAAGAGGCGAAAGTCAAGTGAAAACCTGTGGAACAGATGAAGGTGTTGGAGAAGCTTCTCCCATGATCCCTTGCAAAAGCACTCAGCCATCTTTCCAGGGCTTGTGGCAAGGCAGCAGCTGGGCAGCTGGCAGTAATTGCGGCAGGGCCGCGAGACTGCGAGAGATGGATCAATATATATATTCTTTCAATTTGACTTGCCCACAGCTGTTCACATATTCGGTTTCTTTTAACATTCTTTCCATAGGACTTAACCAGAGGAGGAGTCTCTTGAACCATAACATGATCTACATTAAAATGAACAGTAAACGTTTTAAATTAAAAAATGACCTTAGGTAGTCTTGGGTTAACAGAGAAATCACAACTGCAATAATAGACTACTTGGAAAATGACCAACAATGGGAATATTACATAGCAAACTTAGGCCAATGCTGTTCTCACGGGAAATGTCAGTGCTCTGAATGCATTCAGAAGTAAACAATAAAAGTTGAAAAGAATTAAACTGGGAAATTCAAGAAGTCAGAAAAAAGCACACCTACAGAAAGCAAGAAGAATTTTTTTTAATGCTTGTTTTTTCCTACTGTCTAACTGAAACTTGCCCCCCTTGCCCCCTTGTCTTCTTCTCCACCGTCCCCTAACCTCTGCTAACCACCATTTGATTCTCTGCTTCTATGAGTTCAATGGTTTTAAATTCCACACATATGTGAAAACATGCAGGGTTTGTCTTTCTTTTTTCTTTCTTTCTTTTATTATTATTTTTTTTTCTTTTTTGGTGCTGGGAGTTGAACCCAGGGCCTTGCACCTGCATGCTCTGCAAGTACTGGACCACTGAGCTGCACCCTCAGCCCATTTGTTTCCTTTTTGAGACAGGGTCTCACTAAGTTACGCAGACTGCCTCTGGTCTCAACTTGAGATCCTCCTGCCTCCGCCTCCCGAGCCGCTGGGATTACAGGCGTGTGCCACTGCACCAGGCCAGGGTTTGTCTTTCTGTGCTTCTTGTATCTACTGAGCAAACACCCTCCCGATTCATGCATGTTGCTGTAGATGCCAGACGTTTTCTCTTTGAAAAGGCTCAATACACACCTATAACCCCAGTGACTGTGAGCCTGCTGTGGAACATCGCAAGTTTGAGGCTAGATGCAGCCTGTGCAGCTTAATGAGATTCTGTCTCAACATTAAAATTAAAAAAGGGCTTGGGGGAACAGCTATTTGGTAGAGCATTTGCCTAGCATGCCTAGGGCCCTGGGTTCAATTCCTCAGTACTGAAAATAAATAAATAACAAATGAGTAAATGGCAGAATAGTACTTCATTGTGTATATATTCTACATTTCCTTTATCTGTTCTTCTGTTGATGGAAGGTAGACATTATTGAATGTGGATATCAATTTAGATTATCTAAAGTTATTCTCGCCTGCAGCGGTAGCCCTGTGGCATCTGATCCCGTCAGATCTTGGAAGCTAAGCAGGGCTGGGCCTGGTGAGTACTTGGATGGGAAACTGCCTAGGAACACCAGAAGCTGTAGGCTTGGGAGAAGGACCTAGCAACCCCCTCCCCCCAAAAAAAATCTGCCATTGAAAACCCTATGAATAGCAGAGAAGCACTGACAATAGTGTTTCACCTGTTGTAAGGTCACTATGAGTTGGATACCAACTTGATGGTACCTAACAACAACAACAACAACAAAGTTATTCTAGAGTGCCGCTCTGCACTCTTTGAGGCCCTGAGTTCAATTCCCAGCACCATAAAAATTGGGGAAGAACCTGGCAACCCACGCTTGAAACAACCCCAAAACAATCAGCCACTGAAAATCCTATGAATAGCACAGAAACACTGACAGAGTGCTGGGCATGACCTGGTGTTGGGGAGTGTTTTATTCTGTTGTGCACAGGGTTGCTATGAGTTGGACCCGACTTGACCTAACAACAATAACAAAATTATTCTGAGATAATATTGTATACTAATATGTGATATTAACATAAGAGATTAAAATAATATAATATATAATATAATATATATTATATATAATTATATATTATATATATAATATAATATATAGTATATAATTATATGTATAATTATATATAATATAATATAATATGAAATGTAATATAAAATATATAAAATATATAAATATATAATATAATATATATTTATATGTACATATTATATACAATATAATAATATATATAATATATACATAAAA